>OOFG01002837.1:0-10383 GCA_900323295.1 Molva molva
GTCAGTAAGTCAGGCCTCTTGGTGCTTTGCTAGGATATTTTATGCTTTGGCTAAGGGGTGATATTATACAATATATTCTGTATATAAATAATGTAATGTAAACATGATACAATCTTCTGACAATATGCAAGTATAAAATAAACATGTTTGGGTAAGTTCAGAGAAAGGCAGATGACTCGAAAAACAACATCTCCTTCGGTTCACTTTGGAACTTCACCTTTGACCCCAGTAAACAAATTAACATTACAAGTAAGCATGGACATCGACATTAAGTGGTGTGTGTATCATATAGTGCAAACTGACAGAAGCATGTAACAGGCCTTAATTGGCGTTCTTGGTTCTAAATGCTGGGTGGGAATCCCGCATTCAGTTCCCTCACCCAGCTTTCGCTTAGAACCATGATGGCCGCTAGGTGAATAAGGCCTGTAGTTCTGTGTTTGCTCCGCTACAGGTGTGATTCATTAAGAGGTAGGAGAGGCCCAATAAGAACCAACATGAGTGAACTGAACTGTTAATGTTAATTATGATGGAGATTCCTACCCCCCAGAATGAAGATCTTCTGTTGCGTGTTCTCACATAGGAAGTGCTTGACGAGGTTGTAGGCCGCGGGAAAGAGCTTTGGGGCTGCAGAGGTAGGAGAACATTGTCAAACTGTACTTTTAAGGAAAAGGTTCCCTTGTGAACGCATGGGTTGTTTCCTTCCCATTGTGTTCTCTCTAATGCTTTTTTTTATACTTACTTTTAATACTACTCCAAATTGTATTTCAGCATTGTTAAAAAATGATTTAAGGCCAAACCAAACTAACGTGTAGACAAACAAACTGAAAAAATATATCTTAATATATCTCAATACATCAATGGTCAATAATGTGGACATTTACAATTCTGTTACATATCGTGCATATAGATATATTCTGTAGTAGATCTTTTTGTATATTTTCTTTTTGCATATTCCTACATTTGTATCTCTTTAATTATTATTATTGTCCAGTTCTTCTGCTATGACATGCTACATTTCACATCTGGGATTAATAAAGTACATCCCAGCAACCCAATGCTTGCAGACATGGTAAGAGAGGGTCAGCTGTTTGGACTAAATGGGATCTAAGTGATTTCACTTTGTAAATGTGTTTACTGCTCTATGCCTTTGTTGGCTATCAAAGTCTAAAATGGACAAAACAAAACAAACAACTCTACCTTTGATGACAAACAGCCTTTTCAGCCGCTCAGGATAGTTTTCTTCAAACATCTGGATGATCTTTAAATATAGAATATAAAAAAAGCACGTATTGAAGCTTTAACGCTTTCACTTTTGTTTTCGAGGTACTTTCATCCGAAATAGGGGATTTTTTAGCTTTTGTTTAGTCCTGTACTGGGGGAGGGGGAACTATAATAATTTCCTGTGTTAGAATTCATGTTTTAATGATTGGATGTCAATAGACTGTTTGTGGTGTATGTTTTACTGTACCCACTTTATGATTGTATGTCTGTCTAATTGTCTCATGTCTGTCTAACTATGGCACTTGTGAGGCAGGACAATTTCCTGAATAAATCAGACAATAAATTGCTATCTTATCTCATCTTATCTTAACATGGGGTCATCCCAGAGCTTAATTTAGCGATGGAAAAATGTTGCTGATGTTGTTTTGGTCTAGGTCAGACAAAGTAATATTGACCTTTTGAAATTCGATTAAATTTTTTATGATGGTGGAAATAAGTGTGTGTGTTTGTGTGTGTGTGTGTGTACCTCTGAAAATGTATCAATGGCAGGTTTCCATATGTGTTTCAGCCCTAAGCCTTCAACATCAAAGACCATGGTGATCGCTTCCACGTTCTTTCCCAGCTATGAGAAAGAAAAAAAAGAATACACTGATCAAAATGTAAAAGTAAAAAAACAACAAAAACAACAACAACCACAACAACCAAACACACATTTGCATTTGTGCAATGCAAATGTGTGTTTAGGTAGGTGTTTGAGAATGCTGATACTTAAACCTGCACTATGTACGTTTTTCTGATTAGTAGCCTCTAGTGGCTTGAGTTAGTCAGTAGTCAGCTTTTTCGGAGTCATTTGATGCTTTTCTGCACTTTTGAATGAAGTCAAGACTCACGTCAATCATAACAGAAACCAAGGCAAATTAATTCTGCGAGCATCCAGCCAGGTAACACTGGAATGTTTTTTACATTACTTTATTAAAACCCAAAAATATTGTCGTAGTTAAGTGTTTTTGAGAGTCAATTTACTCCATTTATTTATTTATTTTAAATGGAGTAAATGGCTGCAGTAGAAAATTACATAGTGCAGGTTTAAAGAGCTGTTTGTTTATTTTTGTCTGTTGTCATTTCGATGGCTAACCATCCCAGGGCCCTGTACTCCCTCCCAATCTTTGTCCTCACGCTCGAGGAAGACCACCCGACAGCAACGCAGTCCACCGAGTTGACAAGTTATGTCTTTCACGGAATGTTATTTTAGTTAGTGTGTTTAGATGTTGAGAAGAGTGTTCCACGTAAGTGACTCAGACATGACGCGATTCTTCCAAATACAGCTTAAGTCAGGAGCCTCACACGAGATGCTGGTGTCGGTTTGGTATATGGAACAGCTATTCTAAAGAAAATAACCACAAAAAAGTTTGAAAGTGCTGTTCTCTCGGTGATGCAGATCATTGAGATTATTGACTCAAAGCTGTACCTGCAATGCAATAGAGTGCAATACAGTACACTATCTTGTCTGAGTGGTACGGTACAGTCATAAAATAAAGATATCGACTTATCGCCAGATAGCAAGGAAAGAGACTAGTTTTAGTTTACATTATGCTTACTATGATATGTTGATTAATAGGATAGCCTGGATGGACTATTTTAAATTGATCCGCATATTGTGATAGACACACTAATTTCCTGTCTGGGGTAAATAAAGTACTTGTTACTAAAAGTAAAAAGTAAAAGTTCCCATGTTTATCCCGATAATTTATTTAATCTTATCGCATATCCCTATCAGCAACCTATACTTCTTCTGGGGACCTGTAGCGTAGCTTCACTTTCTGCTATGTTGCACAAGTTGCACAAGTTGCTTAAGCCTCCTTTCTGCCCTTTACCCTCTGGGACTGCAGGTCACATTCCTTCTGCAAAATCTCGCAGTCTCTGATCTTGGACTTGATGAAGTCTTGTTTGGCTGCAGACAGGAAGAGACCTTTGGGATCCATTGGGCCGATGATGTCATACCAGATAGGGCTGCCCTCCCGGTCGTAACCGCACATCGCTCCAGAGAGATACTTCTCTAACACCTGCCCGTGGTAGAAATACAACGGGTTTGAACTATTGACACTGAGTATATACTGTATATTCAAATATATACATATATATATATATATATATTTAAAACATTTTTTTTATCACAGTACAAATGTGGAGTTTGGTTTATCAATGATATTTCTTACACAAACAACATTATTTCCTAGAGACTGCTGGCAAAATCAACCATCATATAGCAAGGTGTAATAGCAGCTACAAGTGTCTCAGAGGCCTACCTCTGGAGGCCTCCATTCGGTTAGAATTGTGTCAACGTACAATTGTTTTCGGAACTCCATGTGCTGTCACAGAAAAGAGAAGCAGGTTAGCCGCAAAATAATTCCTACTTCCTTAATATGACTCAATTCCCATATCATATTACTATATCATAGTCAACATTATATTTGTGTACTTCTCTCTGTATACAAATATAACTAATAATTGCTAATCCTGGGTCCGCGTCATCTTATTCGCATCTTCATGAATCCTTATAATTCCTCAACAATGTGTCATATCAAGCCATTGCAGGCAGCCATTAGATAAAATGAGGAGAGGATGTTGCATACAAGAAGGTAATAATGATATTATCTTAAACTGTGTCCACCTGCAAGGTCATGGAAATGGAATCACAAAAAGATTTATATTTGTGGCCATTTGTTGAATCGGTTAAATTTTTACATTTTACATCTAAAAGGTTTTCATATGTGTATGAAAACCACTTTAAATTAGGTTTTAGCCTTTGATTCCCCCGATTTCTGCAAATGTAAGTAGAATACATTAAAATCAAACCACAAACATGAAACAAATAATGAATAGTGTTACAGCAGGTTGTGCTGTGCTGCCAGTAGCATAGGGTGTAGTGCGTTGATTAGCTTACGAGATTATTGAAGCTAAATCCTGTAGTATCAGCATATAGAGGATCATCTCCATCATTAACTATATACACAACTAGACTATTTATGCATGCTGCTATGTAGGCCTATGCAATACGCTAAACCACGACAAGTCATTGTTTTGAGAACACAATGGATAATGGTAATATGGTATGAAATATTGTTGTTAATATTGGTGACAATATCATTGTTGATGTTGTAGTTATTGTCGTGCAAAGGTTACACAACAACCATCCTAAGCAGATCGATTTATTATTTTAATATTATTATTTGAATATTGTTATATCATTATTAAATCAATAAATGAATACAAAATAAGCAAGACCTATAACAATGCAATATTGACATGTAAGCTTTAAGCAACACTATGTTTAATTCTGTTTTAGTTTTTTTTCCTAACCACAAATAACCAATCCTAGTCCTAGTGAAACAGGTTTCTCTTAATAGCTGTATCTCGCTCTACTTTCAATATATAGAATTACGCCATTATGCGGCATATGCTTGTACCTGCAACACTACATTCTCTTGACAACATTTTTGAAACAGGAACTTTCAAAAATAATTGACATTTTGAAAGACAGGATTAGCCAACCTAGCCCACAGAAAGATGCGCGTACGCGCACACAGACACAGACACACACACACACACACACTTTACACTGTGTCTTTGAGGGGCTGTACCTTTCGTAGCATTGCTTCAGACTTCTGAAGATTAAAGTTTCGGGCTAAAAAGAAAGAAAGAAGAGCAAAAACAATAGAGTAGGACATGTGAATGAAACCAAGAATCCTCATAATTGCACAAATTACTCATTAATGGCAAGTTGGAGCCCTAGTCAGTTTAAGTGTCTATTTTGGATACAAAAGGAAACGTATCTTCTCCTTATTGACCCCGCCTCAAAACCTCAACTGTCACTAATAGTGGAGAAGTGCTTAGTCATGGGTCAAAATGGACCTCATTCGCCCCTGTAGTCACATACTTGTATTTTACATATGTTATATTTTTCTTTCTATTCACTGCAATATTAAGCTGCAGATTTAGTATGGAGAATGTGTTGCATTTTTTGCGGCTCCTCAAGTGATAACGTTTACCCCGGTTAATCTTGAAATAACCTTTAAATGTCAATAGAAAGCTAAATGTATAAAGCTCATGTGCAAGGGATTAGGCATTTTCTTCCTCCATATAAAAGATAAGGAACTATACACTTGTTTAGTCAAGTATATAATGTATTATAATGGTTTTGGCTGCTTTACTGACGAACAGTCTGGTTTGCCAGTCAAACAACCAACACAATCAAATGTAAAATGTATTGGAATGTACAGAAAGCTTGTGGAAACTGTGGGTCTGTCTGTCTTATGTCTGTGTGTGTGTGTGTGTGTGTGTGTGTGTGTGTGTGTGTGTGTGTGTGTGTGTGTGTGGTGGGTTATGGGGTGGACTTGAATTTGTTCAGTCTGTAGCAGTGTCCACCTTTAATGCGATTAGACATAGATTAGGGTGACG
The DNA here is from genome assembly GCA_900323295.1 of Molva molva. Taxonomy (NCBI): domain Eukaryota; kingdom Metazoa; phylum Chordata; class Actinopteri; order Gadiformes; family Lotidae; genus Molva; species Molva molva. The sequence continues at coordinate 5,680 of OOFG01002837.1, forward strand.
CACAAGGTTGCTCACCCACCCTGCCGGGTTAGCAAGCCTTAACATGCCAAGATTCCTATAGCCATTGTCATCGCCTGCTTAATTGCTCTCATCTAGTAGTTCTCTTTTGCCCTGGCTTAAACATGTATCTGTGTGTTGTCCCATCATGGCTTGTTTAACCGATCACTGCATAGCCATTAACTGTGTTGCCATTTTCCTTAGATCACATTGAACCCCTCCTGCAATGAAAGAGCGCAGTACAATGAGCGCAATGCAACAGGTGACACATTGGTTTATCTTACCCCTGAGCCATCGCAACAGGAAGTGATCACTCTGTGCAGGAAGTTGAGGAAGAAGGTCACTGACCTGCTCTCGAAACTGTAACATTGAGGACAAGAGATAGTTAGAATGAGGAGAAGAGAAGAAAGAGAAGCAGTGATACATTTGAGAGTGGCAGAGAGTTTGAGAAGGAGAGAGATATTGATCACAGATCAGCATTTAAAAAAAATATACCAAAAATGTAACGATTTGAATCTAATACCCGAGGTGTGACAATAATATAAATCTTGTGTGATGAGTACAAACTTGCAATTTAAATCATGCTCTCGGTCTTCTACAACATACATAATAATTATCCTGAAACAATATTCATGCAGACTGGATAATGCCCTGCATAGCGATTGAATATGATCTACTGTAAAAGCGTTGTCTGGGGCTAATGTCAGAAGAAATGACAGGGTTTCACGTCCTAATAACATAGTTAACGTTACCCAAACTACGCACAAAAAAATGAACATTTGCCGTACGACATTTTAAATGCCTCATAAGAAACGCTGACTCTAAGTCCCATAAGACACACACGAATAATAAAGTATGCTTTGATAACAAAATGGCAATGTAAATTGGTGCAATTATAATCACGTACAATAACACACATTATATTAAATGTCTAATTCGCCAAAACTCACCTGTTCCAGGGCGCTGGCCTGTTTAGGACTTAAATTCCCAACCACACCACTCATAGTGCCTTTCGAAAGATGCAAATATTAAAATGAAACTTTAATCCAAAATGATCAGGCGTTTCGCAGTTCTGTAGCCCAACATGCGATCTGCTCATCGGGTTACAGTTGGACGATGCTGTCTGCTGCTACAGCGGCGCTGGCTCTCATCCCGACTCAGGAGAATAACACGGTACAGGGAACGCCCAGAGAGGCGGGCTGTGGTGCTTATTGTACCAACTGATATAATAAAAGTGACTTGATTAATATTTAGATACAGAGATGCGAATGCGGTAAATCCTCAATTGAATACTGAAAAGTATTAAATAAAGAAATAATAAGAAATAATTAATAAAGAAAGAAATGTTTTCAGTCAAATAGTGTACGTATCACTGCGTCATTTCCTGCACAGCCCGGAAGTTGTTTTCACTTGTTTACATTTTTGGATCCTCTGTTTTCCTAAGCCACCCTGCAAACGATGGGTGACATCGTTACTTATTGATGGCATTTTTTTTAACGTTCTTACACACTGCTTCAGCGATGGCTCCGATCTGTTCACGGTACTATTTTTGTGTCACATTCCTCCTTTGGGTCACTTCCTCTTGGATCCAGATGTTAGTCACGGGTGAACAGGTAGCGGTGGTGGAGGTCTGCGTGACAGAGGAGCGACCAAGTGTCAGCGCTGTACTACAGGGACAGGTGGTGGAGGCTCGCCTGGGTGGCGTCCCCGGACATAATGATAACCCCATCGGAAAACAACACGACCTTGAGGGAGATCTGATATTGGTGAGTCACTTAATTTATTCAAATGTATTGACATACCCTTCCAATATGGAATAGTATGACGATTTTGGGATCTAATACGATCTATATTCGGTGGAGAGAGAAATAATTAGTATCGATTTGTTTTTATTAAACTATTAAACGACTCTTGGTCTCGGTGGGGTCGTCAGTTGTCCAGTTGCTGTCCTATTTGCTGTCGTTAGGTGCAGGATGAGCGACCCCAGGTGACCGAAGTTGAAGGGGAAGCTGATGCTCAGGACAGGGAGCCATGGATTGGAGTAGTCCCTTTGAAGATGGAGGAGACACAACCTTCCACTGGGAACCAGGATTCTTTTGCTGATACAGTAGTCAATAAAGTCAGTGCTAAATGAAAATAAATGTTCATGTTTTGTTCTTTTTTTTCCTTTTGGCATTGATCTGTTTGCTATAACCTCCAATTCATATCTATTCCACACTATACTATTTGATAGCCTAATATACTGGTCATACGAAACAATTGAAGATCACAGACATTCCTCAATTGCAAAAAAAAAGTATATAATAAGTACTGTATCCTATCTTCTCAAAACCAAAAATAAGCATTCTGTGTATTTCCCAGATGAAACGAGCCTTGGTCCTGGGAGCATCTGCACTGATCATTCTGGCCCTCAACCACAACACCGTCAGTGAGGTAAATGATGAGCAGAAGAACCCAGTGTGTGTATAACTATGTTGAGATGGGTGAGATGCTTTGGAAGGACACCACCCCGTCGTTGTTACCTGCTGGCGGCGTTATCACATAGTGGATTGAATGATGTAAACGTGCGCTGGGTCTTCACAGATGGATTTGTCCCAAGTGTTGTCCAAACCCATCATCATCATCCAGACGTCGGAGAATGTCACCAAGCTGATTGGCGCACTTCTCAGGTAAAGCACACACACATCAAGCCTGGCCTCGATGGGAGAGAAGCTTCAAGAAACAGATAATAGATCATTACATTTGAAAAAAAGGCCACACCGAGACATCTCTCTCTAATGAGTCTTCAATATTTAAAACATTTGAGAAGAGATTCATTCATTATGACAGTTACTTTTTTTGTATCTAACAAAAATATCTGGTTTAAAATGTTCCTTTAGTGTTCCTTTTATATAGGGCGATTTCATTGGCCTATGGCTTTACATTTGACCAATGAGCAGAAAGATGGCAGAAACCCAGTGACGAGTCAATTGATTTCCGTACAGGGGCCTTCACGCAACAGCCAAGGTCACATACAAGACTATATTACAGGACAACCTGGTGAGTCGCCACGCCAGCATTGCTAACCGGTTAAAACACACAGTTCTGTTGTCAGTTGTTTTAGTCTACTGGGCACCACATGGCCGCCTCCAGTGAGTGTGTTACCTCAGGTTTCTGTGCTGCGTGTGCAGGGGGCCACCCTGACCCTGTGGTCCTCTTGCGGCCGTTCGAGAGGTGGTCTGTACGGAGAGTGGCAGGGGGTGATCTGTACCGGAGAGACCAACTCCCAGGTCCAGGTAAGGCGATTGCACTTCACACCTGCACGCGGCGCAACGCACGTACATTGCAAGCATGCACCTGAAAATTTTATTGACGTAGTCCTGTTGATAATTCATTTTTTTTGTAGTGTTCATTTGAGATTACATGCCATATATTCAAGAAATATATATATATTTTTTCCTATAACGTATTAGATATTACAGTATTATTTGTATTATTATAATTGTTTATTTATATGCTTTTCTTGTCCATTGTCTTGGTTTAACCCCTAAGAAACACTAGTCAGTCTAAATCCACTAATGAATTAAAACCTTTGAACGTGGGTCTGGGTTTGACAGAAATACCTGCAGCAGCTTTGGAACACTGTCCTGATGGTGGCTGTGGTCCTTAGCACAGGGGTCATAGTTCAAGCCCGCTGGCAGTACCAGGACAGCCAACTCAATGATGACTTGGAGGTACACATCGTTGCATCCGTGTTATTACAGTCCATTAATAACATCTAATCTTTGTTACTTCTTTACTTGCAAAATAGATTTTTAATCTCAATGAGACCAACCTGGTTAAACAAAGGTTAAATAAAATAAATGGATGTTTACTATTTTGTTTTATGAAAAACTACACCCATTGAGACCTCATGATTGCATTGTATTTTGTTTTTTGCCAGTCATCCAAACAGGACATACTGAGGAGAATGTCTGCCCTAAAGACCAAGACATACTGCCAGCCCAAGCCCTGGTGTGACTCATCCCAGCCGATGGAGACGGAGAACTGTGCAGTCTGCCTGGAGCCCTTCAACAATAACCAGGTCAGTGTTAGAGGAAGGAAGGGACCTCCTTAGACCCACAGGTGATTCACCAACACATCGCTCCATACATGGTTGGCCTGTGTATCTGCTCAGATTATTTGAGTCCTTCTGTGAATTGTTTCCTGCATTTTCAAAAACGATGTGTATTTAAATTGGGATTTGGACCAGTATCAATCCATTCACTACTATGTATCCCTGTTTTAAAGATGTCCCTATCCATCTGAAACAAATACTTTTAGCTTTAGGTTTTCCTTTAAAATGGGAAAGCAGTCGTCCACTTCCCTCTGCTGCTGCTCCTGTTTGTTATCTTGTGTGTGCCCTGCAGTGTCTGCGGGTGCTGCCGTGCCGCCACGAGTACCACAGAGATTGTGTGGACCCCTGGCTGATCCTGCAGCACACCTGTCCCCTGTGCAAGCGCAGCATACTCGGTAAACTGATCCCTTATCCACACGTTTGAGATAGCATGAAGCGCTGTGCAGAGAAACACATTGACCTGCCTCCTAGCAGGGCAAAAGTCAGGGTGTTTACGAGCTGATACAGGGTTATCTCAGAGTTACCTGTTGGCACATTGTCGACGGTGAGGTGCTGTGGAAAGGGGCTTGGTTCATATTGCATTTGGCAAGCCCACTAGCTAAGGGTTGACA
>OOFG01002849.1:0-10445 GCA_900323295.1 Molva molva
ATCCATAAATATAAACATAAAGATATATATGAAACATGGTGAGCTTCTTAGTTCCCTGCCTTGAGGGTTTGTCCACGTTCTGCAGTGCTCATTACCGCCAAGCCGTAACCGTAACTCACGCTTTCCCTCTTCCTCCCCTTTTTTCTCTATCCCCCATTTTCCCTTTCTGTGCCGTTTCCTCGGATCGGCTGTGGCCATCAACAACGTTATCAGCAAAGGGCTATGTAAAGAATGTACGGCCCGATATGCTGTATGTACAGTACACTCCTAATCCAGGAAGGGGAGAAATGCTGGATGATGAAAGCAAGAATATGAACACAAGAATAATGATTTCCAGTCCAGTGGCAGTTTTACTCCACAGGCTTGTCTCTCTTGTACTACAGGATGCTGTACAAAATACGTTTTACATTAGATTTTCTTCAACAGCCAAAAACGCCCTTGTTAAGATTTATCTTGTCAAACATATTTCTGTCGGAGGTGAGGAGGAGTCGTATAACCAGCCTAAAAAGCTGTCCAACTTCTGCCATCCTCTGACATCTTAAAAATGTCAGAGACGGCGGAGAGAGAGAGAGAGAGAGAGAGAGAGAGAGTGAGAGAGAGAGAGAGAGAGAGAGAGAGTTTATGTGATTTACTGGGCAGGAACTATGCCTGTACCTGCTCATTTGCAGTGATACACTTCGCTATATGCTCAGAACATGCCGAGGGGGACAATACGGCCGACATAAAAAACTCATTACCATTCAAATTCCTAGTCACTATTAACTGTACTTGGATGGGCCAGAGTATAGCGTAGCAGAACACAGCATTGCAACATCTATTGCAGGAACAGCAACAAAACCTCTGGATAATTTCGCTGTCCTGTATGTATATGAAAAATAAAGTTCTTCAATCTTGAATCCACTTAGAGCTGATGGAGACTATTGTTGTTGAGGCTGAAATTGTTCTAGCGATGCCAACAGGGTGTGACTGGGTCTGCTATGAATTCCATCATTAATAGTATTTGCTTCATTCTTTATTCCAAACACGTCCCAAACTGGGAATATGTGTGAGTTTGTGTAGAGGTGCGTTTATGTGTGTGTAGGTGTGTGTGTGTGTGTGTGTGTGTGTATATGTGTGTATACGGTGTATGTGTGTGTCTGTATACGGGGGGTGTGTGTGTGTGTGTGACAAACAGGTTTGCATAACACTACCTGGGGTTTCCTCAACTCAAGCTTAAATGGAACAAAGAGCCTTGCAGGAACTAGCGGTTGACGTGCAAAGCTCAGAAACGCTAACAACTCATTCCCAGACAGGGATGTAGCGATTCTGATTGCGCAGACGTGAGGGGCACAGCTGTCAGTGGAAAAAGCTGTGGTACAGCAATAACAAAAAGACCCACAGTGAGGCAGAATTAACCGGCTTAATGAAAACAGACACTTAAACAGCGTTGGCTGTTTGGTGCCATGTCCTCTCCATGGAGAAGCTCTTCCCTCAGACGTACAGGTAGGGAGGTAGGCACTGGGCCGTGTATAAGCTGCTGCTGGGAAATACTGGCTGGAGCTTATATTGGTCAGTGTTATTAGCACTTAGGCTGGCCACCCACATTGTTGTGAGGGACTTTCCCTTTTAAAAGTTAGGACTTGGGTGTCAGGGATTGTATTCAAAACAGCCCTGTCTGACATATTATGACGTAGCAATTGAGTTTCAACCGGTTCAGGAAATAAAGCAGTATTTACAGTACCCATCCATCAACCCAAATTACATGAGAAATGGATACTACTGCATTTGAATACTGACCTGTATGTTTATGTAGTGTTTGCCATCATAAGGCCTAACTATAATAGTGCAGAGCCGTTATGCGTAACCATTAAATACTATTAACTAATTTAATAGACGCTTTAATCCACAGACACTTGCAGTGAATACAGGTACAGGTCGTTAAGAAGAAGGTAGGTTTCTTAAGGATCAGGCAGTGTGCAGACATTGGGGATCCAACCCAGTATCTTCCAGCTGTATCTTCCACCCTAGCCACTATGCTATGCTGCTGTGCTGTGCTAGAGGATGATAATACAGTCACAGTGTGTACATACATTCCATCCGTGTGCAGAGATGAACGAGGCTCACTTACTGAAAGTGGAATATGTTCTCCAAGAGAGATCATGTTAGCCAATGTGGAGGGATTTCAAAAAGACAAGTTAGAAATTGGCCATTACACCGGCCATGGCAGAACAGAAGTTTGTTCTAGTGTTCGTCTTAAAGAGACCCTGTAGAATAGAGTTGTAACTCTAATAGTTTACAAGGGCACACAGACAGTAATTGGTTACTGTCTTTATGCTTGTGAAAGCTAAACTTTGAATCTAACCAAAGAAGATTCAACATGTGTTTGATTACGCCATTTGCAAGTATTATTTGTAATTATCCTTTTTTTTTGCCATACTATCTATGGATCCTGTGCATTATTCTGGATATAATATCAGCAAAGAAATGTTAATCTTAAAGTGAGGGGAAAGGGAAATCTATACCTTGTTTTCTTATGACTATGTTATTAAGGGATATGGAAGTATGCCTTCTGTTATGCTCACACAAAGTACGAGGAATCAATATTGGGCGGTGTATAAAAGGGTAGATTGTTCGATATCAAACAACACACAGCATCCATACATAATTTAGTCTCATTGAATAACTACTGTCAATGAAGAAGATGACGTCCCCACTTATGGGTCAATACATCACTGCAGTGAAATAGATGTGAGGTTCAATTTCTTCTGCTCAATATCAGATTTTGTTCCGATTACTTCAGTTGTCAAGACGGAACATTGGGCTTGATTAAATATCACAAACGATTTTGATGAGACTTTGTATAAAATGTCTTTAGAGAGCCGTGCTTGACAATCTTTTGTCTTCCTAGAGCACATTAGGGAGCCTATCACAGAAATATAGACATGTTTACTTCTGAATATAATATATCGGATATACATATTCCCAAACGTTTGTAACTCCACTACCACCTTGAATTACTTAAAAGTAATTAAGATGCTTTGCAATATTCATTTTTGTTCGTTTGTTGGTCTCTGTAACCGTTGTGCAAAAACTGAAACTTAATTGAAATGTGTGTGTGTGTTGTAAACATAGTAAAGTTTAATTAAAACCTAACACCTAACACTAAAGACTCCATTCAAACTCATACAAAATAAGGTAATTACATTCAACATTAGTGCAGGTTTTTTTTAATCAACAGTTAAGCATCTTCAACGACAAACGACCTTCAGCCTCTTCAGGACTAAACCCCCCCGAAAGCCCCGCAGCGTCGACCGCAGCGGGAAGAAAGCCGACGTGGGCCTCGGGTCTGGTGGAAGAGCATCAGATAAAGTGCTGGACCTTGAGGAGAGCCGGCGCTGAGCGCAGGGTTGTTCTGCCCCCTCATACATATCCAAATTACTGGCGGATTGCTGCAAATTGCTCTCTCTTCCCAGCCATCTCCACTCCGGCAGTGGAGCCGTCGTTCCAATTTCGTTTGCAGATAGAGTTTCTGTTACCGGAGAGATCACCACCCGACCAACACCACCCACCCACCACAGAGAGGAAGGGCTTGGTGGTGGCTGACGTAGCCTGGAGACCATCCTGATCATGTGACCCCTCATTCTGTTTCGCTACACGGATCAGTCTGGACCTCTAGCCGTCCACATCGATTTCCAGAAATGACAATGTAATCTGGGCCAATCAGGGACTGCGTCGTAGTTGATGACATAAATGGGCCAATCAGGGGCTGCGTCGTAGTTGTTGACGTACATTACAGGCCTCCGCTGGCTAAAGAGTAATGGCGTATCCCGAAGCAACGAGCGGTAACCTTAACATTAGTAGAGTAGACACAGCCATAAGTGCAGTTATTGCAGAAATAGACTCAATAACAAATATTAGATTTCGCCGTTCTTCCAACTGGATTGTTACACTGATTGGCTGAAGGAGTTTGAATGTCAAGGCAAGTAATCCCGCCCACCATCGATGTGGGCGGCTAGAGGTCCAGACTGATCCGTGTAGCGAAACAGAATGTGGGGTCACGTGATCAGGAAGGTCTCCATGCTAGGAGACTGGAGCTGGAGCTGGGGCTGACGGAATGGTACTGGTGGTACTGGTCTGACAGGGGCTGATTGGCGTGGCTTCAACTGGGCCCCCACTAGGCCGAGCGTGTGTGTGTGGGGCCAGGGGTTGGGCAGTACGCATTGCCAGCTGCTGAATAATGGATAGGATGTGAAAGCGCTATTGGAATGGCCTTTAACTGAAAACACTTACGTGTCTGCTAAATAATAGATGACAAGGAAGGGGGGGGGGCTGGTATTGTTCTTGATATTTCAGTTCTTCATGCGAGACATGCTATTATATGGCATATCCTTCCTCTTTCACTGGCGCTGGTCAGGGGTGATTGTTGACTTCTGACTCAATCAGTGTTATGCATCTGTCGCCTCATTGCGTTGTGGTTTCTTGGATTTGCGTGAAGAAATGCCAACTGGGTCATCAACAGTTGGATAAATATATGCATATATCGCAATGCATTTATTTGCATTTGTTGTTCTTACATTGGCTTATGATAAAAAAAGGAGGAGGGAAAAATCTGTTTATTTAAGATCCCTTTAAAAGCAGGGTACACACACACACATGTGCACGCACGCACAAACAAGCACGCATGCACGGACGCACACACACACACAAACACACACTTGCAGGCGCACGCACATACACACACAGACCCCGTTAGGGTCTTATCAGGCTAAATGAAAAGTGAGTTGCCGGGTGGGCCCCATTTCATATCGGTGAAGTAAAGAAGCACAGAGAAGGCGTTTATGAAAATGAAGCCATTTATACACACAATGCACTGTGCTGCCCTACCTGTAATGACCAGAGGCTGTGCCTTCAGCAGCTGCAGCTTCAGCAGAGTATCTCTCTCTCTCTCTCTCTCTCTCTCTCTCTCTCTCTCTCTCTCTCTCTCTCTCGTGTTAGTTTGTGTGTGTGCAGATATATCGCTTGGAAGAGGTGCAGTTCAGTGCAGGGAAAAGGTTATTTTTGTTCGACAACGTGTGAGCGGTTGGAAAGCACAGTGCGACGTCACCACCTGTGCAATTGACTAATTATGTTAAATCTGATAAATAGATGAGAAGACTTATTGACTTGGAAGTTGCAGCATACACCTGGTGTCTCCAGAAAAGAACTGCATGTATCTATACTTCTACTCTGTAGTAGTAGTAGGATAAAGGGGCTTTCGTTTGAATACATAGTGAGTGAGTCATGGTTCTCTGGTTGTTACAGCCTCCATATTACTTTGCATACATATTTTCATATTTCCTTTTGATTTGTATTAATACCCTTTACTATCCTGTACTCCCTCTGTGACACCTTAATTCTCGCTGATTTGACACCCGTATTTTCCAGATAAGTAAATCTTAATCTTATCAAATCTTATTTTAGCAGACTTATTATTTGCGACAATTATCGGAATAATTCAATCACAGGTTAGCCTCCACACCTTAAAACTGGCCTACTTTATAAACACCACACTTCTGGTGGTTTTAAGGTCCATTGGACTATGAGACATTTACTAATACTAAACCTGTTCCATGTTGAGCCCATTATCATTGTACAAGCTCGACTAAGTTAATAACAAAGGGAAGATAATAATAACGGTGCAGCATATAGTGTTTAGTCATCAGGGCTTTAGAAATGGTGCCTGTGGGCAGTGGTGGGTGTAGAAATAGGAATGGTAAGCATGTAATCATCTGCAGGTCAGGCTGGAAGGCAAAGCATATAATCCTGATGGAAACAAATACATAGTTAGTGTGAACCACACACATCAAGTGTGCTCTCTTTTTTTACAGTTCTTCCCAAGTCCTCAGATCAGATCTGACATGTTAATAGAAGAGCTAATTACAGGGTGCTTAAAATGATAACGACTTCCATGACTTAACGACTTATGAAGACTCGCAAGCAAGCTAGTCTTCATAGGTTGAGCTAGCAAGTGTATAAGATATGTGGGGTATAGTATCGTGATATACACTATAAAGTGTATATAACAATTGTATTATTTAGTGTAGTTAAAGGTGTGAATGTTAGAAGTCTAAAACATTCTGGGTGATATCTACAGCAACATTGTGTTCAGATTCACCACTGATTATGTGGACATCCTGCACTGATTTGACATCAGATCATAGACCGTATTCCAAGAGGTGTCATCGTAGGACAAACACAGCTGTTGTTCATAACGCTAATTAATGTCTGCTCCTTTGATGTACCAGGCCACAGGTAGTAGACTTATCTTCCCTAGTTTAGTCTACTACCCGTGCCCTGGTACATCAAAGGAGCAGACCCATAATTAGTGTTAATAGCGACAGTGTGCTATTCCTACGACGACGCCTCTGTGAAACGGTCTATTCCTTCCCCTGCAGAAGTACTGATTGTGTGAACTGAGTTCATAAAATGGCGTGCACTCTCGAGATTCCCCCTCTCTCTGGAAGCGGGAGCACCGCAATGAGGACAACTCCAGTTTTAATAAACAGCTCTTTGGAGAATCGGCCGCTTCAGATCCTCTGCCAAGGATTTCTCCTCTCATTTGAGAAGAACAGCAAGCTTCTCAGATAAAATGCGTCTCTGGTATCCAATGCCAGGGCCTGCTGTCACACGGAGCGGGCACCCGGCTAGTCTCAACATGTGCTTTCTCCGTCGCGACAAGGTTTCATCTTCCCTACGAGATACGTGTGTTAGCAATGGCCTGGTTAACAAAAACTAAACGAATACCAAATCAGATCAATTCTCTTTTCAGCCTCCATTGGGAATAAGGGGTTAACCAGCCGAGCCTATGGCCCCTGAACCTTTCAAAAAATACTTTTCAAATCATCTTCCAGTTCGAGGAGAGCGAGAGCGAGAGAGAGAGAGAGAGAGAGAGAGAGAGAGAGAGAGAGAGAGGGACAGAGAGAGCGAGAAGTGTAACACCTTTGGAACGATTCCGTCATCACATTGTACAACCTCCGGTGCTAAGCGTTGACGAGAAGACGGGACATTTCCGAGTGTTGAACGAATCCTATACGTTTCCCGACGAACGAACTGACACACATTGGCGCTTGAAGACTGCGGTGACATGTTGCGGAATATACCAAGTGACATCACCTCGCCTCTGTGGTTGAGTCTACTCCCTGGCACCTGTCATCAACAGAAGGAACGACATCAATGCTCATTGTGCGCCACCCCCAGCAGAAGAAAACACTCGGGTGAACTATAATTGATGAACGTGAAGGAAATTGCCCTCCTAGTATGAAACCATATAAATATTAACAGCGTTCCACATCGCACTTTGTCTTCACAAAATGTGTCTATATCTTATGCATGTGCTGAATCTATTTTGTGTCTCTGTTATTCCATACAATATCTGTGATTCATGTATATTCTATATACACCTGCATAACTAAATATTCAAATTATGCATTCATTCTGATTATATACACATGTATATATTTGTTGTAATTCAGAAGATGCTTTCATCCAAAGTAAGTTGCAGTGAATATAAAGAGACATGGAATATCGGAGAAAACAAGGGGGTTTGGGCATCTTGTCCAAGCATGCTTACAGGTCAGCTGAACTCAGAAAAACAAAGATCTGAGCAGAAAATACACAATTCAGAGATGCCTGCATCCCGCCCAAATTTCCCCTCGGGCATCAATGAAGTATATCTTATCTGCCAATACATTCCAAATTAAAGACGAGCCTTACAGCCCCGCGAGGCAAACAGAGACACAGAGAGTAAGAGCCAAGAGAGCCAAGAGGGCAGAGTGGGAGAGCGCCAGCGAGAGCGAAAGAGCAAGTTTCTTCTTCACAGCCAAATGATGGAGGAGTTTTTCAGGAGCAACATAAGACAAACAGGATGGATGGAGAGCCACAGAGGGAATAATGGTGCTATTTATTCCCGCTAACAGGAAGAGAGAAAAGTTCAAGGAAGGACGATGTAAAGCATTTCTAAGAGTTCCTCTAAACTGTGACCTTCTTGCGAGGAAGCAGATCTGTATTGTCTGGGCAGCAGTTTTAAATCACAGCTTGTGTTAGGGAGACAATGTGCCAACACAGGGGCCTTGGTGTTGTGCGTTGGGTTGTGGTGTATGGTGTGGATGTGTGTGTGTGTGTGTGTGTGTTGTGGTTGTTTGTCTGTTTTGTGTGTGTTGTGGTTGTGCTTTTTGTTTGTGTCGGGTCTGTGAGTATTGGATGCGCAAGAGTGCATTGTTGTGTTTTCGTATAAGATAGAAAAATACAGGCTAAAGCAAGTTTGCATACATTGTTGTTGTACTGATGTACCTTTAGTTGATGCACAGTGGCCCTCAGGCCATCCTATTCTACTGTGTTGTATAGTCACTTGAACTCGGCTGAACCCCATTTCCATCACCTTCAAATCGTGTCACTGCCATAAATTAGTTTCTCATTTATGTCTACAACCAAGAAGGGCTTCTGCTTTAGCAGCATTCCTACTGAGAGGAATCAGTTAATTCTGCAAGAGGACAAACTGATGTTAGCCATGCTATCAGCCTCATGCTAGTGTTTTGTTTCTCTCTGTAGATCAGTCTGGCCTAGAGCCCGTTGAAGCCTCTTCTAAAAATGTAAAAACAACAGTTCTAATCAGCATGAGGGGGAGGGAGCTTCAGCTGATGAGGAAGCAAACAGAACCGCAGTCTAACAAATAAAAAAAAATGATGGCAGTTCCCAAGGAAAGGAAAAACAGGGCAATCAAAACTGTTTTTATAAAAGAAGACTGAATAACAATGTAATATAATTAACATAGATTTGCACAGAAGGCTTTTCTCAGAGGTGAAGTCCATATGTGGAAATCTGTTGCTGCCCAGCATGACTGCCAAGACTGATATTCATTGTCAAACCAAAATTTGAATATCTGGATGGTTTCACAAGGCTAGCCTCATTCACCCAGAATGCAACATTTTGGCCTGGTGGCTCATGAAAGAGTCGAGGGTGGTGAAAGTCATTATGGGTAATGTAGGAAAAAAACACACAGCAGATCAAAATGAAGGCCGACAGAATAGTCAGAGACAATATACAAATAATGAAACTCGGTACAATATTACGTCTGTCGGGAATAAATGGTTTAATGAATTGCACATCGATGTTATTCATAACGATGTACACGTGTTTAAACCTCTTTTATTCCTTAAACATGAAAAATAGCAGGCTTCTTATCATTGTCTAAGTGCTTAATGTGTTTCTATTAAAGTGTTTATTTTCTGACATGTATGAATCAGTGAAAAATGACACACTTTATTTTTTTTATGTTTTACCAGTATCTTATTTCTAAAGAAGATACATAACGACCAATATTTCCTTAATGACCAATATTATTTAGTGCAATTCTGTCGTTTGGCAAAAAACATTTGTCATCCTCTGGCCCACAGCGTCAATAATGCCCATTATTTCTCATACTTTGCTATCGCTGCTCCTACCTGATATAATTTACAATGCCCCTAATGTATCATCGTTTAGTCTGTGGCTCTCCAACATGAGGTGCCAACGCCCTTGGGCAATGCAGTACAACCTTCCAGGGTCACACGAAGAATCCTAGATCATTGTTTTGCACGCAGCTAATTATGTTTCCATGTTGTTTTTTCTGATCTGGCATCCATTAGCTGATTGGTTCGTGTCCCTTTCTAGTTGCCGTATCTCCCACCTTCCTCCAGTCGTTGCACTCTCAGCCTCCAGAGTGAGTCTGCAGTTGGTGCACTGCAGCAATCAATTACTAGTTATGAATATTGTTTGTTTTTTAATAACCCGTCCTCAGGGATCGTTTCCACGACCAATGCAGGGTTGTGCGACTGACTCATCTGTATTGTGAGGAGCTTGGCCACATCACATGCACATACTGGAATCCTTATGTTCCTTGATACGGTCCATATAGACTCATGTTGTGGGGTTATTGTGCCATGCATGGTATACACTGGATTCAAAAGAGTGTAAATGGTAAGGGACTTCCATTTTTTGTTTTTTTTTAGGGGTTTAGTGTCAGGTTGAGTTCGAGGTAAGGAATTGTTTCAAAAGTGCCAATGTTATGTGGAGGATGTATTTTTTTCTGCTTTTAACCAATTCTGTTAACCTATACTTAAAGCAAACCCGTCAGCCCTAAGAGCTTGGATTTTCTTTTTATTGCTAACCTTCTCAAGTATGTGGAAACATTCGAAGAAACAAACCAAACAATACACTCAAACACTGCACTGCCAACACCGGAACACTGGTTTTATATTGATCTGAGTGAAAAGGAGGAAACAACTTGCTGGCAATCAACCTAAAGAGATAAAGATGATGGTGGAGGCAGGCGTTGAACGAGTCCTATAACCTATAGGATTACTGACTGAAGATTTCTTTCTCTGTGACTGTCTGTCCATCTGGGGTCTCAGCTGTCTGTCTCTGGTATTTGTCTGTGTGCATGCGACAGT
>OOFG01002855.1:5901-20174 GCA_900323295.1 Molva molva
AACGAAACACGGACCCTGCCCGTCGCACCTGCCCCCATCGCCCCTTCCTCGCGCCCCTCCCAGACCAACAACCAGGTCAGGCAGAGCATCCAGCGCTCCCTCACCAGCATCCTGTTCAAGAGGTGAGAACAAAAGTTGGCTCCATGGCAGAATGGGTTTAGAACCCGTACTCTGCAGTTATGGTGTTTACAGTTAATGCAAAATGTTTTGATCTTTGAATGGAAACACTTTATTCTCCTCTTTAGGGTGACCGGCTGTGGAGAGTTGGATATGTCCGAGAGTGACGTTGGCAAGCTCGTCACAGGCATTGAAATGGAGATGTTTGACATCTTCCGCAACACGGACAGCAAGTACATGAACAAATACCGAACCATAATGTTCAACCTGAAAGATCCCAAAAACAAGGTCCGTAAAAAAATATCCTCTGTACAGTTTATGTTAATAATTTAATTCCTCCTAATTATCGCTGGAATAATAAGCATTGCATCAAACCTTTTTGTTGACATAATTTAAAGGTGTAGCAAATTCCCATCAATTTTTTACTTGAGTTTAAATGAATTAACTACCTGATCAGCTACCAGGTATTAGCCGATCCCCCGAGAATGAGCGCTTCATGGGTGCCTCTTGCTCTCCGTCCCCTCAGGGTTTGCTGTTCCGGGTCATACGCGGAGAGATCAGTCCTTTCAGGCTGGCCCGGATGAGCCAGAAGGACATGCAGGCCACCAAGGTTCCTGAACCAAGTGCCAAAGAAACCACAGAGGTACCGTTACAAAAAAGCAAACTGAAATACTCAACATTTGAAGTCAGGATGCTAAAAACACTGAATATTAGCATTCTGCTACTGCATCTCCGCACTCTAGTCACCTCTGTCAACAGTCAAATAAGATGAGTATAAAAAAGTGATGCCATGAAATCACTTGTAATCCCTGATGTTTTGATTAAACAAGTGCATACATATGCCCTTCCCATTCCACCCAAGTTTCACCCACATACATCCACATATATATGAAACACACCTGTCACCAGCAAAGCATAGTCCTATTTCCTTTCATACCAATCAACACAAGCTGATGGTTATTGAGATCTGTCTTGAGTGTTGTGTACTCTTGGCAATGCTGTTTTCCATTTTCTTTGTTATTATAGGTTAAGGACACGGATGGCAAAGCACCACAATGTTCACTGCAGAAGCCAGATGCAGTGAAGGTTGATCTGCCTAGTCTGAGTACGCCCAAGTCTGAGAAACCCATGGTGCGCCCCTCTCTCATATTTATACTTATATTGTTATAAAATACACTTTAGCTGTATTATTTGTGAAATGAATACTAATATATTGTAATTATGCTTAATTTTGTGCGTGTGCGTCATAAGGAGCAGAAGAGAAGTATTCCACTTGCGGCCAAGTCCAGACCAGTCCAGCCAAGTCAAATCAGTTCTGTTCCGGACATTCTCAGCTGTATGCTAAAAGACACGACTTCAGAGCACAAGACTCACCTGTTTGACCTGAAGTGCAGGATATGTACAGGTGAATGATCTCTGATTGTACAGTATAGGATACTTAATAGTACACACACAATAATCATTACATTTAGATTTGAAATTATCAAAAAAAAACAAATTCTGATTAGTTTGTCGTCCTCATCGCTGATGCTGGGAGTTCCAATTGTACCAACATTTCTGCTTATAGGTCAGATACCAGAAGAGGAGGATGAACCAGCACAGAAGAGATCCAAGGTTTCTGACTCGAGGGACAAGCGTGACTACGGGCGCACCTCATACGGCAAACCGGCAGAAAACCCCTGGAGAAGCTGCGCTGGAGACGACTCCCCTCTGCGGGCCCCCCCTGACTCACCCGATGTGGACTCCCCTCCAAACCCCCTGCTGGACTCCTCGTCCCGCCTCGTTATAGACTCTCCAGAACTCTCCATCGTGGAGTCTCCCGCCTCCCCGGTTATGGAGTCTCCGGCCTCGCCGGTCCTAGAGTCCCCAGCCTCGCCTGTCATGGATTCCCCCGCGTCCCCGACTGCGGACGGCTTTAAGGCAAAGCCCCCCGCCAGAGCGTACGCACCGGTCGTCATTCCAGCTGTCTCCACCGTGACCATTACCAGGCGTGACCCCCGCACGGCCGCCAACAGGTCCTCAGCCCTTTCCAGCGGACCACCTGGACCAAGTCGCACAGCTCAGAACCAGACGGCACCATACGCCGCTCTGAGAGTGGCTAGCTCTGGCCCGACTTTGCCGCCAGCCATGCCACTTCCCCCGCCACCGATGCCCAGGTCTATCCTTACGAAGCCCTCTCCATCGGCCGATCCCAGGCTCTACCAAACGCCTGCAAGGTATGCTGAAAGCTATGAGCCTAGAAATTAGCCATTCAATTAGCCCCTTATCCTGACATTAACCACATCAGGTCAGTTGTTTAACCAAATATTTCCTCAACATAACCATCTCTAAACTAATATGTAACTAACATAACCTATTCCTAATACCTAACCCTGACCACTTAACCATGGGGGTATATCTAAACACGCTGTACTAATAGTCATTTTGACCATTTCAAACTACCTACCATACCAAGCCATTAACAAGCTAGTCCAGTACCTTTTCTTGCGGGTGCTTTGACTCTGTCCTTCACAAGACAGTGAGGGGTGTAGGCTTGCATACATTTTATGCTCTTCCTGCTCATTGCCTTGCTTATTGCACTTACTTACTTCTGTCCTGTACTTTATGCTGTGACACCTGAATTTCTCATCTAGGATTAATAATTACTTCTTATTTTAGCTTACATTGATTCTTGGGCCTTGTTGCACTTGACAATCCCACGAAAATAGTAACAATGTTGATCTTTTTCAAAGATGTGTGCGCTCATATTCTAAGTGATTGCCACTGTGTTTTATTTTTCAGGAACATGCACTCCCATTCAACTGCTGATGGTGAAACGACTCAGTTCCTGGCCAATCAGACAGTCTTGTGGAAAGGCTTCCTCAATATGTTGAGTGTGGCCAAGTTTATGACAAAGGGCTATGTGGTGTCTGGATCTGGTGAACTCCTCAAACCGGTATTTACTATATTTCATCCATGCTTCACTAGCCTCACATACTGTATGTTTCCATGTCTGTTGACAGTTACGGTGGACAGATAATTTTAGCGACAGCGACTGCCTGTGGCTATCAAGTGTCAATTGACATTGCCTGACTTTTAATGTTGTTGGACTTTAGCTGAAAATTGTAACAAACACAAACCTTAATTGGAAATATATATTTATAATAAGTATGAGTTATCTTTTTTTTGCTATAGGAACTACCTGATACCATACAGATTGGTGGGCGCATCCTGCCTCAAACTGTATGGGATTATGTTGAGAGATTGAAAACCTCAGTTACCAAGGCAAGTTATGTTTTGTTAATTTCTGTGTTGTTGCTTACTTCTGAAATAATTACTGATTAAATGTTGAACATCGACCTTTAAAATCATTCCACTTATTTGTCGGATAGGAGCTTTGTGTGGTCCGCTTCCATCCTGCAACTGAAGAAGAGGAGGTGGCCTACGTGTCCCTGTTCTCCTACTTCAGCAGCAGAAGGCGTTTTGGTGTTGTGGCTAACAGTACCAGCAATATTAAGGACATGTACCTTGTTCCTATCAGTGCGAAAGAGGCCATCCCATCCATTTTGCAACCTCTTGAAGGACCCGGTGTGTAAATGCTTTTACTTGTTTTTTACTTGTAATTTTTGCAAATTGTGTGTTGAAAACTTAAGCAAACATAAGGTTTATGTTTATTGCTTTAAAGTATCAATCTTGAAGATTTTCGTTTTGTTCTCTTTCCTCACCTTTGCAATAAGCGGTAATTTTTCCCAGAGATACGAAAGGTTTTGCCACCGACACCCAGTTCGTAATACTGCAAATTTCATCTGGCTTCCATCTGTGGGACATAGGCTCAGTCACCATTGTGTTACGTTATTCGGTGATAGATCATGACTAAACCGACATTTATTTACATGAAAATCTTTGAGACTGCCACTTTAACTTCTAGCGAAAATATTCTCAATCTCAAAGTCACTTTGGATAAAAGCATTTTAATTAATGTAAATGTCAAATGTATTTATATTACGTAATATTTTTTCATAGGACTTGAAAAGAACCGTCCCAATCTCCTTCTTGGGCTTGCAATTGTTCAGAAACCTAAGCGGCCAGGATGCCTGCAACAAGAAAGTGAGGAGAAAAGACCCAAAGTTCAAATGGCCAAAGACCCCATGTGGATCCCAAAACCCCCAGTTCTTTATGGCTCTGACAAACTAGACATATTCCAACCCTATGACCCAGAAACCCCTATCCCCAGTTCACCTCCTAGCTCTCCTGCTGCTTCTGGCACATTAACTATCCCATCCTTAACCATCCCGTCAAACTCCACAAATCCTCAGTTTGTGCCATCAAACAGAAGGACGCTCCCTGTTCTTACTCCAGCCCCTGTTTCTTCTAATCAATCTATCATAACGGCTAGTTCTGATAATAATCCCAGTGCAACTTTAGCTCATAAAACACCATTGCAGACCATCTTAAAAAGCCTGTTTGGAAATAAGACATCTGAT
The DNA here is from genome assembly GCA_900323295.1 of Molva molva. Classification (NCBI taxonomy): domain Eukaryota; kingdom Metazoa; phylum Chordata; class Actinopteri; order Gadiformes; family Lotidae; genus Molva; species Molva molva. Next base: position 10,482 of record OOFG01002855.1, read on the forward strand.
GCAGTGGGACCTGCTGAGAGCAGCTCTGTAGTACCAACAGTCGGTGCTACTATTCCTCTTTATAAATCTCAAACAACTCGCCCAATGGTTGATCCCATTGTTCAACAGTATGGGCAGAAATCTAAAATCAAAGAGATAGAGGAGGAGGAGGACAACGACTTTGATCGACCATATGATCCTGAGGAGGAGTATGATCCAGCAATGGGATATGGAGCTGCACATACCGCAATGAAAGTTCATATAGATCCCCCTGTACCATCCTCATTTGCAGAGGATGATGTAGCTTATGATCCTGAAGATGAGACTATGTTTGAGGATGTCAAAAAACATAATACGGTAGGAAGGGGCCATGTTCCAACCTCCACACCATCCCCAGCGCCAGCTTCAACCCAGGCCCCTGCTCCAACCACCACTACAGAAGCGGCAACCACCGCCCCTGTCCTGCAGAACCTCCCCACCGGCATTGTGGTTGTTTCTGCTGCAACACTAACGGAACAACAGCGGATGCTTGAGGATCTGAATAAACAGATTGAGGAACAAAAAAGGCAGTTGAAGGAGCAAGAAGAGGCTCTGCGCCAACAGAGAGAGGCAGTGGGCATGTTCATGGCTCACTTTTCCGTTTCTGATACATTAATGTCTCCCCCTCAAAAAATTGTACCTGCCACCCTTCTTCCTTCTCAGCAAAGTGGTACAGCGCAGTCTGGACAAAAGACTTCAGAGTCGATAGACAAGGAAAGCCTTAAAAAGGCCATGAACAATCAGACTTTAGAAATTGTCAAGAAGGAAGAAACAATTACGTCATCTGCCATTATAGAACAAGATGTAACTGTTAAGGACACTGAACAATATTTCTCGGCTGGAGAGATTGAAGACTCTGATGTAGCTTATGACCCAGAGGATGAATCCCTTTTTAATGAAATGCAAGATGATATATTCCAAGGAGATAGCACAAAGCCTCAAGATTCCTCATTGTCCCGTTCAGGACCTTGTTCCCCCAGAAAAGGGTCCCCTTCAACTTCACACCGTGGTAGAAGACAACGGCAGTCACCTAAGAGGCGGAGTCGGCGAGAGAGAGACCATCGTGGAAGTCCTTCAAGAAGTGCTCAACAGCGATCACCATCTCATTCACGAAGACGGAAGGATCGAGAAAGACACAGAAGAAGTGAACGGGACCGGTCAAGACATAGCACTCGGGACCAGTCTGAACGCCAGGGCCGCCATCGCAGAGAACGGGCCTCGCGGCGCCATTCAAGGGGACAGAGAGAATCTCCGTCTTCCAGAAGAAGAGATTCTGCATCATTTTCACCAAACCGCCAAATGGGAGCTTCACCTCAGGTCCTTCAGGAATCACAAAAGTTGAGTGCTCAGGATGATCCTCCTTTGGGTCCTGTTTCAGAACCACATGAGGGAATTCAGACAACATCACATACCCCAGTTGCTATTAAAAGTAACCATGATGAACCACCATTTAACTGTAACAAGGCTGAATTTACAGCTTCCAATTTACAGACCAACTTTAAAACTGAGACAAACTCTTCTGTGAAAAGCGGTCCCTTCCTTAACATCAAGCTTGAAAAAGAAGAGCGTCCACTATCTCTTATACCTCTCAAATATGCAACCTGGCATCAACAGGGCATCAACAGTACTACTCTGCAATTAGAAAATGAATTGGCTCTTAATAGCAAAATTGAGTGTACTATCCCTCTGAGAGTACTTGAACCACCCACTCGGGATTCTCCCCAGAGCCCTGATCCAGAACCACAATTTGTTAAGCAAAGTAGCACAGAGCAGGGAGATCTGGAGGTAGTGATAAAGGAAGAAGAGATGGTTGATTTGAGTGGTCAAAAAGCAACAGGTATACAGATTGAAACAAAAAGCATTGGAACAAAACACTGTGATACCAACATTATGGGCTTGGAGATAAGGAATGCTAGACCAGATGTAAAGGTTCCACCGATGCACAATATTGCAAGCCTAGGGGGGGACATGTCGAAAGTTGAGATGACAAACTTTGGAAATAACTTTTCTAAAGCTCCGGCACCCATTGGACAAGGGGTTTTTGGGGTAAAGCAAAATGCGATAGGACCAGGGACTAATACGTCAGGGTCAATGATGAGAGGTCTTTGGCAGTTCATGGGTGGCCCAGACAGTTGGAAAACTGGACCAAAAATGTCAGATGCAAGAATGAGAGTGCAAATGGAAAATATAGGGATCCCAGTCATTCAAAATCAAAATCCAGATATAATCAGTTTGGGGCAAGCCATGCAGGATCCAAGCATAAGGGGTCTAAATTCAAATGTGCATGGGCCCAGCTCACAAGGTGTTAACCCAGAAGGAGGGGCTGCACTAGCTGTTACAAATCCACAACTTAAGATTCAAGACGTTGGTGGTTTAGGGCCAGTTATGGCCCTAAACAGCAGAGGACTAGCAATGATGGATGTAAAAGGAGGCCTTGGTGACAGTGTAGAGATTAGGGGTTTAGGAACTGATGTTAGAGGGAGAGGTCGAGGTTGGAGTAGGTTTGGAGATTACAGTCCAAATAGAAACCTTGCACCCCATATGAGACATTCCAGTCCAAGTGTTAAAGATGAAAGTCCTGATTTCAAATCTCATCATTCAGATAAAAGAGGATTTATTGAAGAGAGGCGGGGACCAGATCCAGAATCATGTTTAAGGGGTCAGAGTCAAAGCAGGGATGGTACTGTGTCCAATGTAGGCCCAGGTGTGAACAATGACATGCAGGGGCCACAAAGAGCTCCAGGTCCAGAACTGGGGAGACCAGGGCCCAGCATTAGAGATGAAAGTGCTGGCAATAATATGTGTGGTGCCAGAAAAGACAATCAAGGCCTGAGATCAAACCCCAGTGAGCTACAATTAAATGTTAAACAGGAAATGGGAGAGCCATACATAGGATCAGATGGAGGTAACCCAGCCACACAAAGGCCAGTAGGGGGTCTCTGCCCAGACATGCAGAATGAAAATAGAAATCAAGAGGTCAGGAGGGGTCCAAATACTGGTGGCCTTGGTTGGGAGGGGGGTTGGGGAGCGCATAAGCCAAGAGAGCCAACATTGATTTGTCCAGGGTTAGATGTGAGAGATGAATGGAAGGGGTCAGAGAGAAGAGTGTCAGATTCAGCCTTCAGTGGACTTAATGTACAAGATGAATGGAGAAACTTTGGGCCAGGTCCCGATAGGAGAGGGCCAGACATTGAAGGTACTGGGCCTAATATGAGTGGGTTTGGTGGTCAACCTTTCAAAGGGGCAAGATCTGTTATAAAAGAAACAGATTGTAAGGGACAATTACCAGAAAAAACATCAGAAATGGAGGGCCATGGGCCTGACATGAGCAGATCAGGTGGTCCAGACATCAGAGAACCAGGGTCTTATAGGAGAGGTCCAGGTGTATGCCCAGGCCCTGATGAGAGGGGTCGGGGAGGTCCACATTTCATGGAACACGGAAATGATAGGGGGCTCGATTTTAAAGGATCAAGAAATACTGGGGGAGGCGCAAATATGGTGGGTCCAGGACAGGATAGGCGAGGGATGGGACGTCCACATTTAAGGGGCTCAGGGCCTGATAGAAGAGCATCAGATATGGATGGCCCGGGACCTGATAGGAAAGGACCAGGAGGTCCAGATTCTAGGGGACCAGGGGATGAAAAGAAGGGCTTGGGTATGGAAAGCTCAGGGAGGGGCTTAGGCTGTCCAGATGTTGGAGGAACAGCACCACATATGAGAGGGCCAAGAGGTACAGATATCAGGGAGGTAGGAGCTGATAGGAGAGAGCCATATGTAGAAGGCCCAGGGCCTGATAGAAGAAGGGAAGGAGGTCCAGATTTCAGGGGCACAAGGTCAGCTCGGAGAGGAGCACGTATGGATAGCCCAGGACTAGATAGAAAATGGCAAGAAGGTTCACAATACCGGGTGCCAGGACCTAATAAGAGAGAGACCGATATAAAAGGTCTCGGGCCTGCTATGAGGGGTAGTGACTCTGAACCAGGACGTGATGGAAAATGGTCAGATATGGAGGGACCAGGGCTTGATAGGAGAGGCAGGGGAGGTCCACACTTGAGGGGGCCAGGACCTGATAGGAGGAGATCAGATATAGAATGCCAAGGACTTGATAGGACAGGGCCAGACAGGGAGAGCCCAGGGCCTGATAGGAGAGGGCCAAGGAGTCCAGATTTAAGGAGGTCACGGCCTGACAGGAGAAGGCCTGATATGGAGGTTCCAGGGCCTGGTTGGAGAGGAATGGAAGGTAGAAGAGGGCGAGATAAAGAGGGCCTATCAGTTGATAGATCAGGACCTGAAGTCGGAGGTTCAGACCTTACAGGAATGGCACCTGATGGGAGAGGAATAGATTTGGAGAATCCAGGGCCTGAAGTGACAAGGGTTGAATGTCCAAGAATCAGTGGGCCAGAGCCTGGGCCTGAAAGGAGAGGTAGACCGGGGCCAGACATGAGAAGCGATGAGCTTGAAAAAAGTGTTCCACAAATTGAATGTGAGCCTGTTATGAGAGGACTAGGCAATATAGATTGCGGCGAACAGGAACTGGAACCTGATAGGAGGAGACCAAGAAGACCAGATGGTAGAAGTCTAGGACATGATATGAGAGGGCCAGATATCGAGTGTACAGAACCGGAAATGGAGGGCTATGGCCCTCGTATGAGAGTGCCCACTGGCCCAAATTTTAAGGGGCCAGGGCCTGACTGGAGAGGGTCAGGTGCTCAAGATTCTGGGGGTCCAGGGCTTGACAGGGGAGGACCAGGTGGTCCAGATTCCAGAGGACCTGGGCCTGATTGGAGATTGATTGTTGATCCAGACTTCCTGGAACCGGGGTCCGATAGAAGTGGGTCAGATGGTCCAGACTTCAGAAGACCAGGGTTTGATAGGATAGGGTCAGATGGTCCAGATTTCAGGGAATCGGGACCTGATCGGAGAACGCCGTTCAGCCCTGATTTCAGTGGACCACGGCCAGATAGGAGAGGGCCAGGTGCTCCAGATTTCAGGGATCCAGGACCTGAAATAAGAGGGCCAGGAGGTGCTGACCTCATCGGACAAGGTCCTAATAGGAGAGGTCCAGGTGGTCCAGACTTTATGGGACCAGGGGCTGATGGGAGAGGGCCAGGTGGACCAGATTTCAGGAGACCAGGAACTGATAGAAGAGGGCCAAGTGGACCAGATTTCAGGGAACCAGGGCCTGATAGGAGAGGGCCAGATGGTCCAGACTTCATGGTTCCAGATCATGATAGGAGAGGTTCCGCTGGTCCAGACTTCATGGGACCAGGGCCTGATGAGAGAGGGCCAGGTGGTCCAGATTTCAGGAGACCAGCACCTGATAGAAGAGGGCCAGGTGGTCCAGACTTCAGGGAACCAGGGCCTGATAGGAGAGGGCCAGGTGGGCCCGACTTCAGGGGACCAGGGCCTGATAGGAGAGGAACACATGGGCCAGACTTCAGGGGACCTGGGCCTGATAGGAGAGGGCCAGATGTTCCAGATTTTGGGGGACACGGTCCTGATAGGAGAGGACCAGATGGTCCAGATTTTGGGGCTCCAGGACCAGATGGGAGAGGGCCAGATGGGCCGGACTGCCGGGGACCAGGGCCTGATAGAAGAGGGCCAGGTGGTCCAGATTTCAGGGGACCAGGTCCTGATAGGAGATGGCCAGGTGGTCCAGATTTTGGGGGACCAGGGCCTGATGGGAGAGGGCCAGGTGGTCCAGACTTCAGGGGACCCGGTCCTGATAGAAGAGGGCCTGGTGGTCCAGATTTTAGGGGACCAGGGCCTGATGGAAGAGGGCCAGGCGTGCCAGACTTCAGGGGACCCGGTCCTGATAGAAGAGGGCCAGGTGGTCCAGACTGCAGGGGACCCGGTCCTGATAGGAGAGGGCCAGGTGGGCAGGACTTAAGGGGACCTAGTCCTGATGGGAGAGGGCCAGGTGGTCCAGATGGCAGGGGACCCGGTCCTGATAGAAGAGGGCCAGGTGGGCCAGACTTCAGGGGACCCTGGCCTGATAGGAGAGGGCCTGGTGGACCAGACTTCAGGGGACCCAGTCCTGATGGGCGAGGACCAGGTGGTCCAGACTTCAGGGGACCTGGGCCTGATAGGAGAGGGCCAGGTGGGCCAGACTTCAGGGGACCTAGTCCTGATAGGAGAGGGCCAGGTGGTTCAGAATTTGGGGGACAGGGACCAGATAGGAGAGGGCCAGGTGGTACCGATTTTGGGGGACCAGGGCCTGATAGGAGAGGGCCAGGTGGTCCGGACTTCAGGGGACCTGTTCCTGATAGGAGAGGGCCAGGTGGGCCAGACTTCAGGGGAAGTGGTCGTGAAAGGAGAGATCCAGGTGGGCCAGACTTCAGGGGACCAGGTCCTGATAGGAGAGGGCCAGGTGGGCCAAACTTCAGGGGAAGTGGTCCTGATAGGAGAGGCCCAGGTGGTTCAGACTTTATAGAGCAAGAAAGGAGAGGAGGGGGCCCAGGGTCTGTTAGGGGACTAGAATGTACACATTTTGAAGACTCCAGGAGTAGCGGAAATCAAGACTTAAGTGGAACATGGCCAAACCAAGAATCCTGTAGTGGACCAAGGCCTTATAGGAGGGGTTCAGCTATAGAGGGACCCATGCCTGATAGAAGAGCGCCAAATATGGAGGGGCCATATCGAGGTGGAGGATATCCAAATATTCTAAGGCAAGGCCCAAATATAGTCGATGATTGGCAGCAAGAATCAGAGATTGAGGGTTCTGACAGAGAATACCATGGTTCACGTGGGACAGGCAGTGGACCAGGCTTTAGGGGGGAATTCAGAGGTCCAAATGTGGAGGACCCATGGCCTAATAGGAGAGGACCAGAGATGAATCAGGGTCTTGTTTCTGAAGAAGGAAGTGAAGGTCAGGTGACAAGACCAGAGATCAAAGGTCCACCGTCACAGGGCAACAGGGGTTTGGATCCAAGAGGTCTTGAATCTGATTTCAACAAAGGGGCAGGTATGAGCGGATCACCAGGTCTGAAACCAAAAGTGCCTGAAATGGAAAGTTTAGGTTCACATGGGCAGTCACCTGTCAGCAAAACCTTGAGTCCAACTGAAGACATTGGAGGCCTCCCTCATCTTCATTTTGACAGCCCACATAATCAATCAGCAAATAGACTTTTGAAACATAAAACACCTCTACTACCTACGCCCACAGGTCTCATTCGCCATCCAAACCGTTTAATACACAAACCCAATGCTTTTGTTCATGGAAGGGACTGGACTAGAACACCTGTTGGCATAAGCAGAGGAACTGCGGGTCAAATTAAGAAAGAGGACAACCAAAATGAGAAACTCAATGACCCTTTTACATGTGAAACAGACTCTGATAAGAATTCTAAAAAGACAGGTGAAGAGCCAGTTGAGAAAAAGGACACAGAATGACATGTATGCCATCCCCGTGGACTGTAAGGGAGCTAGATGACATCACAAGATCTAAGACATAGAAATGCAATGGCAAAAAGTTGTCTATAGTTGTAGCCATTGCATTGAAAAATCATTGTAATATTGTAAAAAACCCATGCAAATGGTCAGACTCTTGTTTTGATGTAGATATGCCATTCGTGTATTTTATTTTTGAATGTTTTTTTTAAGTTAATATGCTCTTCATTCTTTGAATTCATATTTGTTTCAGATTTGATGTTCAAATCTATTGCTTACTAAAAGTAATGCAAATGGCTTTTCAAGTTTATTTGTTCATTAAGTAAAGCAAAAATATATTTTATATTTTCTCAACATAGCCATAGATTCAGGACAGTAGCCTTGATCTGGTGTAGATGTTTAACTCAACCAATAATGTTTTAATGAAATGTTTTGTCCTTTGATATTGAAATCATTAAAGTGTTATGAGAACAAATTTCAATTTATTTAAATGTTCCACTGTTTTATACTGGTTTTATATTTTAAATTTATACGTAATGATCAGGGAGTCGCTAGGATATATATATATATTCGAATATGAAATAAATAGAGGAAAAACAACAAATGTAATCTTTAAACAGAAATAATTATTTTTTATTTCAAATAAAAACATTGTAAACTTATTTCAAAAAAATATCTGGGGTCTTTCAAAACGCCTGGCAGTGCGCCGCATTCATATCATTGGACGCCATATCTTATTTCGCACTGATACATTGAGGTTCCGTTTTGTTGGTAGGATTGTGATAGGGTGCGCCAGAACTATGGGGGGCTCATTCCGTTTTTGAACCAATGACTGAGGACGTCAGTTGCCACCGGTGTTGCTACCGCTAAACTTGAACCCAGACTCTACCAACATGCATTGCAGTCGTGAAAACAGATAGGACAATTAGACTTTAAGTGCAATTGAACAACCTGTTAACATCTCTACATACTGTACATTTTGTAAGCTTAGCAAATTACGTTTCTCTGGTAAGTTTCTTTAGATCAGTCTTTCAATCATTGTATTAAATCAACTCGTTGTCTTTGTCGATCGCGACAAACCGTGAACTCGCAACACATACGCATAGCTAATTGTTATTTCAAATGTCCAAATTTTGTAATATTACCATGAGTGGATACAACTCAAGACAACCATGCTTTTAGAGCGATCTCGTAAGGTATTTTGAAGTTAAATGTGCTAACGTTAGCTAATCTAGCTCAATAACCGTATCAGCGCGAGACAAGGTCAGAGCGCGAAACAGACGCCATCTTTAACGATAGATTGTAAAATGTGTTAATATCGAGAACATATTGTTCTGTTCTCTTCTCTAGATTAACGATGTCTCATGATATGGGGCAGCTTTTGGGCACTGAGATAAATCTAATGGAGATGACAGAAGGTGAATACACACACCTTCAGCATATCCTCCTCCAGACGCAGATGGACGGGCAAGCTGCAGATCATGATGGCATAGACGTCCGATTCCCCACAACTATATTCGGTCTCAGTGTGAACACTCAACCTGCAACAACTAAATATGATACTGGATCGGCGAAAATGTTTCCCTCCCCAACCATCCAAGCTATCGACCTTTCAACCTCAAACGATGAGCAATGTGTCATACCAGATCTGAGGCTGAATGAAACGGTGGACATAGAGGAGCTGGACATGGCCATTGCCTGCAGTGGTAGTGGCCACTCAGGAGAAAAAACTCCAACCACTTGTGGAGAGGTGCCAGGTTCTGTGCTTATTAGAGTAAAACGGGAAGTCGGTGAGACCTTGACAGAAGCACCTGCTCACAGTTGTGGATCTTCACTGAACCGACCCCATTCCTCTGCTAGAGTTTGTTTGGAGAAGAGGTTTAGCTGCATGCCCGAGGATGTCCCCAGACAGCAGGACACCCAGACGGCAGTTCTTACCAAGTATGAGCAATCTATAATTTAGTGTTTATTTATATATATATAATTGTGAAATGGTGGAATGATCAATGCTATAGTGTGCCAAATATGTTTTGTTCTGTTCCTAGTTTTTTGACGATGCTTCAGCAATCCACTGAATCTCAAGAAGCAATCATTCATCCACAAATGCAGAAGTGGATGAAATCGGATCGAACCAATCCTATTGAGCTTTCAAACCCATACGGAGGGGCCCTGTTCAACCCAATCACTGGCGTGTGTGGACAAGTACAAACCTTAATATTAACTATTGCATTTGTATTACTCTGCTCCAAGCATTTTCTTAGTGCACTGTTCACTAATCAATAATCC
>OOFG01002861.1:0-10277 GCA_900323295.1 Molva molva
AATAAGAATTAAGAATACTTTGCTGCATCAATGAGAATAAATCTTTGCTGCTTGGATCCACATGAACACAGTGTACCCTTATTTCAATTGAACCCGAGTAATTTCCTTTTTCTTGTATATATATATATATATATATATACACACAGTAGATCCCCCCCCAACACACACGCACATGCCCATAAAGTAGTAGCAACCCAAGCTATCCAGTCCAAGATGCAGCAGCCTCATGGGTGGGCCCTGCGTTAAGTGAAGTGCTTCCACTTGGGAAATTACTGCTCTAAGTGTTTTCCTCCTTCAGTTTTAATATCCGCCCCCTTTTTCTCAGTTGAACCTGCTCTTTTACAAGTGACATCATTTAAGCTTCAATGTGTTTTGAAGTGGCAGGCCCGAGTTGGGACACGCCCAGGTGTGTACCGTGGCTGCAGGTTGAACTGGCAGCGGTTGACCCTGCCCTCGGACAGAGTTCTGACAGATACCGGATGGCCGAAGTAGACGTGGATACTGCCGTAGTCCTGGCTGAGCACCTTCCTGGCTTTAAACAGGCCCTGTGAGGGAGCGGCACCAACACTCATCAAGACTATTCTGCTGAGCCAAGGCTCATGTCATACACAAACACAAACACAATGGTACATCATACCCAATATTTCATATATAAAAAGGTATACGACATACACTTTATACCAGTGGTCATCAACTTCAACTTTGATCAGATAAGCCTAGCATTAATGCATTGATGATCAAATAAAACAATCAATATTATGAGGTTAAACTTGATTGTGGTGGGCTGATCTTGTATCAACTCGTAGAGGAAGTAGATCTTTGCCTACATTTTGAATTCGGGAGTGATCTTATGCTTCACAGGGGTATCCAGTGACCACTCTCTTACACTATCTATCCTTTACACACCAAGGATGCCATGGTATTTCCTTATTATTATAATGGATTTGTATTCTAGGAGGTGCTAATCTAAGATCAAGTGGTTGTGGCTAAGGGGCTAGCCCCTCCTGGATGCGGGTGTGCAGGGTGTTGGGTCTCACCGAGGTGGACTCCTTGGGTTTGGGCACGCCCAGCAGCTCTCTGGCGTACAGGGACTCCTCCAGGATCCTCTCGTAGCTGATGCTGACCGGCACCAGGCTCACATCAAACACCTCCCCCTTCAGGAAGGGCTCCATGACGATGTTGAGCAGCCCTGAAGCAGGGAGGGAGGACCACACAAAAACAAGAAAGGGGTAAGTTGCTTAGGATAGTAGTGTCTGCTAAATGACTAAATAACAATAGTAAAGATACATCGCTTCCTTGGTTACAGCTTCTGAGACTTGAACTAGTTGGGCGTACGGCAGATGATTCCATGCAGAGCAGGTGATGAATGAACACAGACACAGGTCATTAAGGAGCAGGTATGGTTGTGTAGACATTGGGGTTCTTGATCCCAGCACACCTAGCAACACCTAGCAACACCTAGCCACCAGACCATCCTGACCCTAACCGGGTTTAATTCCACCCCCTGGGTCCCGTTTGTTTTCCCTGCGTTTGTGTGGGTTTTACTGCCACCACTAAATACTTCAGTGGAGAGGCCACGTTGCTGCGTATTCTACTTCACTGTGGTTTTATAAAACATTTTCATTGTCAAGCACTTTGCAACTGTTGTTTTGACAAGTGCTTTACAATAAAAGTCGATATTTGTATTATTACTACATGTATTATTAATGTAGTACACACATAGACACTATTAGTGCATTACATGAATAATTGCGAGTGACAATAAGCAGAGCAATGAGCTGCATCTAATCCGTGTGTGGTTGACTGCGCTGATTACGTTGCACCTTCACCTGTCACAAAATTACTTGCAAGAATTAAAATGTGTTTGTTCGACTGCAGACCTCCAAATCCACCAGAGGGCAGGTCTTTTGGATATGCATGTCAAAGCACCAGCAATGGTCAATATGTGTTACCTTCCATAGTCTATTGCCCCTGCCCTGGTACATTAAAGTATACAGACCCATAATTAGTGTTATGAGCAACACCTGTGTTTGGCCTATGATGACACCCTTCTACAGTAAACAGAACTAATAAAGCATGTTATATTACATGTCATAAGTTTGTTATTTTGTTGCTCTTTTTCACATATTGAGTCCTATCAGTTCTGTTGTATCATTATTAAGATACATGTTCTGTATCTTAATATTGACACATGATTCATGTCCTGTTAGAAGCAAGGGTTGTACTTATTACTTTTAAATAGGGTTGTCACGGTTTCATTGTTGTTTTCATTTTGCTTACCTAACTTTGGAGTCAGAGACTTGCAGGTTCTGCTTCTGGTTCCTTCTAGGAAGAACTCCACCGGAGCCATGCCATTCTGCAGTGGACAATTAAAACATTTTGCATGTACCGTTAGATTAATGACATGCTCTAAAATGATTGTGTGTTGCTTTGCTAATCGAGATCAGTGCATTATTGCTTCAAACCTGCCTTTCATAAATGTTTGCCTTACCTATACTATAGGGCTGCAACTTTCGTATTTCTTTATGAAGTACTGATTTCTTACTCTTGGGTACTTGTCGTGAGCTCACTGATGGAAAGAACCTGTGTCCTTTGAAACTCTGTGGAAGTATGTGAAGTATCAGGGTTTAGAATATCCGACTCTGCTCCCCAAAGCCAGTCTGGTTATCTGTGTGTTCCTTCATAACAGATGAATAAAAGCTGGCTTTTTCTCGGTTATCAGGCTGCTTCAATGTCATCAACTGCCAAATAGCTTCCTCTTACAATGGAAAACACAGGGGTGTTCACATCAGAGTTTTCTGTTCTTTGTATGATACATTTTCTATTTATTTTAGGAAAAGGGATATGCAGGTTTACATCAGAAAGTTAAGTAGTGTTTGAATTATTTTTTTATAAAACACAAAGGAAAAAGAGCCATGGATAAGAACATCAAGAACACGTACGAAAAAATGTTTCATACTATCTAATTATCTATCTATAAATCTATAAATCTATAAAAGTTACAAAAGACAGATTTCTGAAACGGCGCTCTCTCTTCTTAAGTTAAGGTCTCTCTTCTTATAGATTCGGTTGGGTATAGCTAAATGTGCAGTTCTGTAAACTGTAAGAGACTGTTCCTCACCCTGAGCATGGTCTTCACGTACTCTGAGAACACGGCCCAGTAGAGCTTGTCCCCGCCAAACGACCGCCTGATGAAGAAGGCCCCGGACATGCGCAGCATCTCCCCCACAAACTTCATCCCCATGAAATCTGCAGGGAGACAACGGCAGTTGATCCCATGCTGCTAGTTGTGAAAACTTGATGTTTAATTCGTATTGCAACCATGTCAAAGTACTTAACATTAAGGAATACAATAAAACAAACATAAACTACAGCGTATAGGCCAAAATGCAACTCATATATCAAATCCACAGCTAAGCTGTGAGATGATACCAGAAACCATATGCAAGATGTATGACCAAACATGTGCAACAAAAACAACAAAACCAGTTGCCCACACGTATGTTTAAAAAATGTATGTAAATGTATTAATTATATTCTATGATAATAATAAAATAGAATAATAAAATACAACAAAAGCCTGGCCAATAACTGGGTCCCTAGGCTGCAGCCTAGTCAGCCTGTGCAGCAATCCATCCCTTATCATACTATAAGGGATGTACTACTAGCCACCATTTACAAAAAAACATAATGTTCTCTACTTAATACCCTGTATCATAAAAATAAAAAAATTCCACCACAATGAGAAGAAACGTCTCCCCCCCTTCTACTACAACCCTTTTTACTCGCAATTATCTCTGTGCTATTAAAGACAAAAATAACCACATTGTTCAACCTCTTTTCTACGCTGTGTTTAAATGAAGACTTCTCTCTTATAGGAGTTCACATCTCCAGGATTTAAGCTCCTTGTACTTTGTTGTAAGGATTTGTTTGTTCGGTCTACCCCTTACCCATGCCGGCGGCGATGACAGGCAGCGCCAGGTCGTACGTGTACAGGATGTAGGACATCAACAGGAAGTCCATGTAACTACGGTGACTGGGCAGCAGGACCACCGGGTGATCCTGAATGGCCTGCTGGAGCTGAGGGCGAGAGGTGATAGCGTTGAGTAAGCAGATGTCCAGGTAATACCCGTTTGGCAATAATGCTCCTCCATGAACACCTTGCACACAATGTTACATATATAATTTAGTTTCTTCTGAATATATTACATTGCATTGGAATGCATTTTGAAAGACTTCAGGCATGCTTATGTCGCTGTCTGATTGTGTTTGGATGCCAATGTACATTTTATTGGGAGATGAAATGTTGCGCTTTCGCCTTGCATGTATACTTACTCTCTGGATGCCTTCTTCATTGACACTAATGCTCCTAAACAGGGTTTTGAAGGCCTTGGTGAGTGCAAAGGCAAAGAAACGGACAGTGCTGAGTTGAAGGCGGTGAGCCATCTCCTCCAAGATGGCTGAAGCTTCCTCTTGGATGGCGCCAGCGGCCTCGCCGGTCTCCTTAGAAACCTGCAAAATCATATCCAAACATTCAGGCACACTTTATGGACCTTTATTTTTCAAACCTTAATATAACAAGATTTTTACATCAACTTAATTGTCTGGATCTCTAACTGTACCTTTGTCAACCATATAATTTGATGATCAACATGATTAGACAAAACATACAATACATGACAGTGTCCAAGGGATGTGAACACTGCCAAATAGATGCACAACAGTATACAACCTCAGACTCAATTGTAGTATATTAACTTGGCACCTGCATCCCAATACATCAGACCAAATTATGAAACTAAAATTGTGAATGGATAATACCTGATTAATAACATAGTGCAGCTGATCTGATTGAAGAACCATGCTTTTAAGCATAGTGGTTTTGCATGGTGGCAGTCCTTTGTACAGCACTGGGGTGTAGCATTTGAAGGCATATTTCAAGTCACTAGAGCTCCTCCTTTCCTCCAACATGTCCTCGAAGTCATCCCTTTTCTTCAGCATTGGATGTCTTAGCTAAACGAGAAAGCATAAACAATAAACTTCATTGTATTCGCTGAATTAATGAGGATAACCTAACATTGGATTCATACTGCATTGACAAGTTAACATGACTTGTGTAAATATCGTACTCACGAAAAAAGCAATGTTCTTAAGGAATTAAAATTGATCGTATATGTTTTTTTATCTATGATTTACACAACTTAAATAATAACTGGACAGCTGTTGCTTAACTGTTAGCTAAGTTAGCTTTACCCGGCCAAAGTGCATACATACCGAATAAAGAGATATCGATGTCATCCTCTACTTTAATATATAAAATTAATAGTGCATGCCACCGCGTTTAACCTTACTATTTGAGCAAAATACAAAAGAGCAAAAATCAGTGGTGACACAATTCGAACATCAGCTTTTCATGGGCGGTGTCAACTTCCTTATTTTCCCAGTAAACTACGGTGGCCAGCAAGCTCAACACATAGTTGTTCTTACACACACACACACACACACGTGGTTTTTACTATGTTGTAATTCATTACTGAAAGTCACAAAAAAACTAGCAGAATATATTATATCTCTTTAATTAATCAATTCAGTCCATAATGAGCATGGACAACACGGAAATTTCGGAAGACGAACAATCCTTACTCGATGAAGTGCTTAATAACTTGTATGATTTTGGTAAGCAGTATGTTAGCTTCTGAAGCTAGCACAACATAAAGTTAGCTTGCAGTATTTTCGTGTTGGGTGCCTTATGTTGTGCTGAAATGTCTGATACACTTGTTATTACAGGGGATGGTATGACGTCAGAAACAAAGCAGAAGAAGAAAAAGCGAAAGAGACGTCTGGAAGAGGAGGACGAGGTAGTTGCTTCTAAGGAGGTCTGTGGTGATACCGAAGATAGGAAAACAGAGCATCTTGCTGTTAAACACAGCCAGGAAACACCAGCTACAGGTAGGCAACATTTATTGATGTATTTATTGTACTAATATATAAACTGTCCTTAATATATATATAAACTGACTATTGATGCTATTGACTTGTGAATGTGACACATTGTATATGTTTTAATATATATTCCCTTAGTTCACCCAGATCCACCCAGGATACAGATGCCAAATGTTGAAGTGGTGACTTTTAAAGACCCCCTCAAGAAACCAAGGGTCCAACAGAAACCCACCCCCGACTTAAAAATTGTAAGACCAATCTGTAATAATGTTGTAGTCCCAGTTATGTTCCTTATGTTTACATCTCATTATACATGTACATGATATTTTGTGTAATACGGACTGAATTCACACATCATTTCTATGTTACTCTTTACAAATGACTTCTCACTTTAGTTATTTTAAATAAGGTGTTTGCTTAGTTTTACTATTGTATTTCTTTGCACCCTGTGCAGTGTGCAAGCACATTAGACAACACAGAACTGTAAGAATTATAAATAGAAATCACATTGGAGAAAGGACTAAATGGCATTTTAACACTCACATTCATAGCTGTTATAGTCAATCACAGGGTCACTATGAGATGTGTGGGGTAGCCTATTCTATATCACTTGACACCAGAAGCAGCATTTTTTTTATGGGTCTGATACTTTTATGTACCAGGGCACATGATCCATGGTCAATGTGTGGTTATCTTCACTAGGTCAGTCTACTACACGCAGTGGTCCCATAATTAGCGTTATGAGTAAAACCTTTGTTTATCCTACGATTACGATGCAAAAAGGGACTATTGACCAGTGACATTGTGGTGTGTCTGTGTTTCATGGAATACTTCTATATTGTAAACTGACCTCAACATGACTATTATTCCAGCTTGTTTTGAAATGAAACAGACTTTTCTCCTTGGATGTAATGGATGTTTATCCCTCTTTGTCAAGACTGTAATAGATTTTCCTTTCTCTAGGACCCCAAAGTCAAGGAGAAAGAGGAAAGTAACAAAGATAACCCAGAAGAATTGACTTTTGAAAAGGTGAGAAGCACTATACATTCTTGACATTATTTGTGAAGTATTAAAAAGTGCAATAGCTGTAGCATTTCAGTATTTGCCTCCCAAACCTCCCCTTTTGCTTCTGTCAAATGTTGGATAATATTCTGTGTACATTTTTGTGTGTGTGTGTCCAGGCACGACTTGAGGTCCATCGCTTTGGCATCAGGGGCTACAAGAAGGAGCAGCAGCGGTCGTTTGAGCAGGAAAGGGCCATCATGCTGGGGGCCAAGGTAAGGAGAAGTTCTCCGTTACTCCTCCTCTCTCTCCAAACCTCAAGAGCTTGCCTCTTGTTTCTGTAGCGGGGCCTCCAGATAATTCCCCACTTCAGCGTGGCCAGAGGCAAATTCTACTCATTTGTAACTCAACTCTGAGTGAACAGAGTGGAGAGATGTGACAAACGAGTAGGATGCTATAGATACCATAGATATCTGTTTCTATACCTAACAGAAATGTCTTTCTATACCTAATAATGGTATATTTAACAGCAATATCATAATAATATATGTTTCTATACCTAACAGAAAGGTCTTTATATACCTAATAATGCTATATATTTAACAGCAATATCTTAATCATATATATTTCTATACATTACAGAAATATCGTTCACTATCTACTGCTAATATATCTCTTTCGGACACCAGACGCCCAAAAAGTCTTTAGAGCGATCACATCAAGCAAACAATATTCCCAAAATGATTTAGGTATTTATATTTCCCTCAACACAGGAAGTGATCTAGCTGAACAAAGGCTTTACATTCAAAAAATAAATCCCCATAGCGTGACGTTGGTAAGATGACCCAATGCTTCTCTCTCCATCCCAGCCCCCTAAAAAGCAGTATGTGAACTACAAGGCGCTACAGCAGGAGCTCCAAGACAAGAAGAAGAAGGCCCTGGAGGAAGTTCAACCTGTGAGTTTCTTTGGCAGCTCCCGAGGCTAACTAGTTCCTAGTAGACATGATTCAACAATATATTCCATTTTCTTTTATAAATGAGAAAGATGGGGGACCCCCGTGTCATTCATAACTGAAATCGCCCTCAAACATTCTTGAGGGCGATTTGGATGAATATACATTGTATCATTAGCATTCACAATGCCTTCACCATCCTCATCATCCCCAGCTTAGCCCTTAACTGAAGACTTGTTCTGCACTCATACACAGTCTATTAACCCCCCTCCCCTTTCTGAAAATGATTTGTCTGTGTTTTGCTCCTCAACCCTTTGTGTTGACCTGTTTTCTCTTGCTTTTGTAGGACCAGAAAAAGAAGAAGAATAGGAAACAAGGGTGAGTGAGGGGGTTCTGGGTCTCTGTACTGTATTGTCCCCCCCCCCAGCTGGCATTCTCAACATCTAGGACAGCTCATTTGGCAGCAATGTGGGCTGTGAGCAGGGAGACACACACAGTGTTGGCATGCCTTTTGCCATGCCAACCTGCTCTAATGCAGCACATATTCATTTCCGAGCAGCGCATGCAGGTCCCCTAACCTTGTGGGTTTGATCTGCTTGTGTTATTATTTTATTACGTAGAGCAAATGTAGCTGTGTGAGGAAAAATTAGAGTTAAGCAGAGTCCTTTCGTAAGCCCTCGCAGGTCCTTGTTCCTGCGGCACGTCAACCTGGATAAATCCTAACCCCGCCTCCATTTTCTTTTGCGTCCTCCTAACAGGGACAAGAAGAAGAAGAAGAAGAAGACGGCGACGCCCTCTGTGTTTGGTTCCAGCGCCGGCTCCGCCTCCATGGGCCGCTTCAAAGGCGGAATGCTGATGCTCAGCTCCAAGGAGATTGAGAAGATCAACGGGCCAAAATGAGAGGATAAGAGCGGGAAAAGCAGTCCGTGGTGGTCGTTGTTGTTGTTGTTGTCGTCGACGACGACCTCGTGTTATGGCAGTGGCAAAAAAAAGCAACAGAGCTGGAACTGTCTGGCAAAATTTCCCAAAGGCTTGAAGAGCACCTGAATGAAATGTTGTATGCAGACAAAGGACGCAGAAATGATTTAGACATTCAACACAGATAGTGGAGTGGCACCACCAACATTGTTCTGTCAGTCTTATTTATTTTGTTTTTATAAAACAACCCCAAAAACAACTTTTGTGTTTTCATTTACACTGTAAAGTTCTCCGAACAATAGTTACAATGGCTTTCTTTGTCATTTACAAATTATTTATTTGTACAAAACCTTTTACATCTCGGCAGATGGGTGAGGTGGCCTGGATAGGCTCAAAGGATATTAATGACACTATAACCAGGAATCGTACTACTGATGATTCAAGGATGTTGTATCACTGCTGTAAAGAAGAATTCTCTCTTTTCCACCGATCCTCATCCACAATTTAGAGATCGAGTCTTAGATACCCTGTTCAGTTTGTTCACATGTTAACGTATGAACACTAAAAATGTAATCTATACACCTTTAAGAACGCTGGAAAATGATACATTATTTCACATTTTCAGCTGGCAGGGGGCACTGCTGGGACGCATTTTTGAGAAAATGTCCCGCTGTAACATTTAATTACAGGTAGCATTTTTGACTATGGTTATGAAACAAATTATTTTTAAAAAGCGTCTGAAGCAGAGAATCCCATGCTTGGCAGTGGCACACATCAAGGGACTTTGGCTGTGAAGAGTTCAGTCGAAGTCAATAGCAGTAGAACTTTGTACTGGCATCATGTTTGAGGGGCAAATTAACAAAACAATAAATGTATATTTACAAGTAGACACTAAATCAGTTGTTAGTCTTAATGAAACGTTTTCTTCCCTGTACAATATTGAACTGTTTTCTCTGGATAAGAATCATTCAAGGTTGGGGTTCACATGGGGGGGGGGTTAGATTGGGCTATCAGATCAGATTTAAAAGATGTAACAGTAACAATGTTCCACTAAAATGGGTAAATACATGTCACAATAAATGATTGCAGACATCATGATCCCCCACACAAGTTATCTGCAATATACCATGTATATGCATTTATTTTTTAGCTCCCAATTTTGAACAGCAGGGGGCGAGCAATGACAACGGTGACTTTGTTTTGACACTCGGAGCAAAGACGTTACAGCGCGGTACAGTATTTACAATACAACTTGGGATATTAAATAAACTTGCCTGTGAACTTAAATGCTTAAACCATGCTTTATAACTTTATAACTAGCCATAATCATAAATCCCATTGGCTCTCTACTAATAAGTCACATTAAACAGGAACATCAACAGCACTATCATGCACACGTGACCCTTTTGTACAAATGGGCTGTTTTTACATCAATCTGTTGTACATTATTACCTCTCTCTC
>OOFG01002863.1:0-10003 GCA_900323295.1 Molva molva
ACCTGTTTGACACACCCAACAGTGGAGAGCCATGTACACACCCGAAGCTAATAATTTACCAGAAAACATTTTCTACTGTAGATAATAAAAAAGGAATATGGTGGAAAATCAGATATAACACAATCACAGACACGCCGATCCAAAACTACATTCCTATATTTTTTCCACAGTCACGTTTTCAAATGAGGCTGAATGTCACATGAGTGAACCACGCCCTCCCCAGGGCTCACCTCGAAGCCATGCTTCTCTGATGGGACCCACACCAGCCTCTTGGCCGCCCAGTCTGCCTGACTGGCCGCTGAGATCGTGGCCGTGGAGTTAGAGGTGGGGGAGCCTGGCATCACCCCCAACGTCAGGAAGCGGGTGACATCATTGATGCCGCCCCCTGTTGGCTTGGACATGGTACTGCTGGCACTGCTTAAAAGGAGAGAGACAAGAGAGCGAGAGAAGGAGTTAGATATGAATGAAAATGGGCGTTTGGGGTTATGTTTTGCTTTTTGTTACAAACCCAGTGCTGCTTGAGCGGATGCACACTAGAATGCTGGAGTGGGTACCGTATAGTCTGTGTTTAGCGATGACCCTGATTAGCACGCCAAGACAGCACACAAACACACATGTGCACACACAAAAACAAACGCACACACAGGCGAGAAAGCAGAGCAGCATAGCATCCAGGCCATATACAGTGGAGCCTGGGCCAGGGATGGCCTAGTTGAAAGACACAGCAACTCAAGGAGACAACTGACATGGAAGAAGAGGGAGTGGGGGGGAAGATAAATTTGTCAACTGACTCAATAAACTGACATGACAGCGTGAGCTAGAGTGAGTGAGAGAGGGGGGAGGAAGAGGAAAGGTGGAGTAAACTAGAGGAAAGAATTGGTGTAGCCAGATCTGACGGTTCACTTTTTTTCAGGCTGACCGACTAGATACTCTGATGTAGTGAGGTCACATGTTGCTTCCAAAACAGTGAAGCGTGACAGTGGATTGAGATGATGTTGGTGACAGGGGAGATACAACTAAGGCTGGTTACTACTCGTACCAATCGTGAAGCATCTACTCCCAAGGCAACCTTAGACACGACTAAGAAATCATTACATCAAAGATCATGGAAAAAATTACTCATTTCATACATGAATAATTTCTTCTTTGTTGTTAAAACGAATGACAATGGGGGAGGCTTGATGATCGATATAAGTGTTCAAGATTTTTCATTGGTTGACAAAAGAGTCAGCTACCCATATATCCCATAATAATCCACAGATTGGTGAATGCTCCTTTTCCCTCAGGATTAAATTAAGGCATTATAAATGATTTGATTAATTTCACAATTCCAATTTTAAAAATCCACCCAAATAAAGCAACGTTAAGTAATGCCATCATTATAATCTATTTTTCATAGAGAGGTGTGTGGTTTGACAAACATATATACGTTCACTCAGTGATCAAATGTTTGATTTGGAGCCTAGATGCAGATCATGGGTTATTCAAATGAGCTACACACATACAGTCAGCATGACACAGTCCACACCGTGTGAAAGGTATTCTCTCTCTCTCTCTCTCTCTCTCTCTCTCTCTCTCTCAGGCTGTGTTCTTGCGTGTTTGAGCTACCTGTCTTCTCCGTGCCTAGCTTGGTATGTCATCGGTCCTGATTCCTTCTGCCCCTGGCTCTTGCTGAGTGTCTGTCTGCGTGGCAGGCAGTCTGCGACACGCAACCAAAATGCTGTCAGCAGCATACCTGTCACTAAGGTCACCATGGGTGTGGAGTAGGAATCCCAACAAAAGAATGGCCACCACCCATCGAGTCACTTTGTGACACATTTTGTATAATAGGAGAGAATAAACATTCCACGAATGACCTACCCAAACAGCAATGCACTCATTGTAAATGAGCATGTTGAAAGACGTGTCAATCAAATTAATTCTCTCCAGGCCAATGTGAATAATCCTCTTCATAATTTATAGGCTACCCAATTAGGTTTGCCAAACATTTTAGACTTCACTACATATTTCTGATTAGAAAAAAAGGATTTGTTATACATATATCAACGCCAGCTGCCGTTTCAACCCCATTATAGGCCTACACCTATAGGAACATCTGGAATTTGGTGCATTACAGCAAGACTGAGCACCAGACCAGCACGTTAGAAAACTCTCCTCCATAGCAACACCTAGGATACCACGCAGCAGCAGACCCACACAGACAATACATTCAGAGTTTGAAGCGGGGGTCATTCACTGCAGGGGTCGTGTCGTGTGTTCATGTGTTAATGCATGCGCGAGCTTGTGCGTCAGGGGTGGGGGTGCTAAAGACGTATTTTAATTATTGGTGGTGATGGTGATCGAACCGCAACGGTCTAGTAATATGTGATGTTGTCGCAACGCATTTAAACAGACGTGGACAGACGTGACATCTCCTCCGTAATTACACCACGTCTCTGCTTATAGCAGTGAGATCATTTTTTATAGATCATATGAATTAGGCTGCTGCTCAAATCGTTATAATCGCACACTTGATCACATTATCACCATTAATATACCTCTAGTATGACATAATTCATATGTAGCCCAATAACAATAATATAAATCATAACAATTTTCATAATCATGTTTTATATGGTGTATACTTCTATGGTGAAATCTGCCTACGACACTATATTGTTCTATAGCCTACAGCCAGGCCATGTCGATATAAAGCCCATATGCAAGGGCGTGAATGGGGATCACACCAGCACCCCTTTTTCCAACACACTAGCATTTTTAGGCGTCATGCCACCAGCCTTCAGACTATCCTAGCGAGGTTAGCCAACCCCACCGAAATATAATACGTCGCCTTTCAGGATATTACACTCGCTATTTACGACTGGATTAGTATAATTAAATCGCTCACCTTCAGGATCCTACCCGAAAAGCGAATAAGGCTAGAGTGCGAGGCAAATCAAAGGTGGTTGGTTCTTTTGTTTTTTCCCCCTGATTAATAAGTGTGTACCTACCGCAAATGCGGCTTTATCATTGCACCGCTTTCTCAGTGAGAGCCGCACACACTTCAGTGGGAATAAAGATACAGAAGAGGGCGAGCCGTCGGCCTCGGCCAGAGAAAGCGCTTCCTACATATACACCAATCAAATGCGAGAACAGATTTCAAGACACGCCTCCGTAACAAGGACGTCCAATCACAGCGTACAACCCTGCGGTAGATCCGCCTTATGAATGAGACAAATGCGCACCGCCTTCTCGCTGGTACACCAGAGTCGCGGTGACAAACGAGGCTGAAGATAGCAAAAGACACAACTCCAATCCTAACCGTTTGTATTCAATGTAAAAGGCGGAGCAGTGCAGCAGGTGCCGACGCAACACTCGCGCTAGAGAAAAAGAGATGCGCACTCTGTTGGTGAATCTTAATGGTAAACTTCCCACTAGACGGTCTGCGGTCTGGCTCTCTGATAAAGTAGGCCTACGAGAGGACGACCACAAAGGTTTGTCTTGGGTAATCTGACCCGGGGTCTACGAAGAAAAAAAAAAACCCTGCTGGCCTGCTTGAAACCACGCACGACAAGCGAAGAAGACCGAATAGCATATATATATTATGTATCGCCCATGGTCGCCTTGGTGTAAGGTTATTTACGCAGAGATGTTAGTTTAGGTTTAATATCGATCGGTAGTTAATTTCTGGCGTGAAACAGGTTCAATGGAAAGGCTAATAATAGGCCTGAATGTGATCCTGGGGTCCATAACATCGATGGTCCATAGTTCAGGACACACAGCCCTATACATTAAGGAGGCATAGAAAAACAAGACAGTAACGTAAATATGCGTGCTTTATTCACTCCACAAAGTGCCAGTTCACCTGGAAGCACTCTGTCACAAGAATCCGTGAAATTACAAAGTAGGCCTTTATATTGTAGCCTAGTAGAAAAATAGGACCGGAAACTACTGGTTTTAATTTACTAGTGTAGTGGTGTGAATTCGTGATACATTTGAAAATAACAATGACATGGAGAAAAAATATAAAAAATACAAGATAGATTAGGTCTACTTGATTGTGTGTAAACTGCCAGGGGAACAGAATAATCCATCTGACAAATGTATGGGGGGGAACGTGATTGGTGCCATTTGGGCTCCAAGTTCAAGTTACTTTCCATAACAAGTGGTGACAAGGAGGAAGACATGGCCGGCCATGTGGTCTATTAATAGAACAGGGTGACCGTCAAAGATTCAATGTGTAATAAGGGAAGAGAAACACAGGACAGTGAGTACACAAGCAAACGACTACAGAAAACAATGCCTTGTCAAAGGTAACATCTCAGATTTATCATGACATGAACTCATACACACTGCTGCTACGCCCTGCCAACCTGTTCTGATCCAAACGCAGAAGAGCCTAAACCAGTGATATCTGTCTCCAGTGGTATTAATTACACACATTGCCAATGATCAGAACATCAACAAATAATTCCCAGGTTAATCCACTGTCCAAAACAAAAAAGTGAAAAAAAAAAAAAAACACTGAACACATTATTGGAGCCATGGTTGCTACAAAGCTGCCATCTCTGCAAGTATAGATTATTCATTTGTCAAAATATACATCAATATCCATGCAGCATGATTGGCTTATGAAGCAATCATGTAGGCCCTAGGTTACGATAGTAGGCCTATGACATTATATCCCCAATAATCAACTTTATAAAACACATCATTTAGATAAGAATGATCAAGCAAGCTGTCACTAGAACCAAATTTGCAACCAATTTGAATAATATAAGATTTATTCTGCCTAATGTAGGCCTATTCCAAGATGACTAACAGTACTCTTACTTTACTCTTCACACAATACAAAATAATTAATATGTTTAAAAGCATAAACAGACTGTACTGCCATAGACCAGGGTCCAGTTACAAAATAAGGTATAATAACTGTCTTGATTTAAAGGCACCGCCCACTGTTCTCTCACATGTTGTGAGATGGACATAAACCAAAAACCTCACCAAAATAACAAACTATCACAATTCAATTAGATGAGTCAATACATTAAGAAAAATCATGTTACCGAGTTTCCCCTTTAAATGTACACACCTCTATATGGTTAATGGTAAATTATGTTTTTGAATTTTAGGTTTTTGGTCTTGTTTTATATTGCCTATTGGAGCAACCCCTTACCTTCGTTTTAATTAAAAGCCCTTACCCTGGCTTTAATTAATACTGGGGCATGGGTCTTTTAGCCTACAATGGCGTCATATAACTACAATCGTACAATTAACTACAAATATACAATTGTACTGACTGGGAAATGTATAGTGTATAGAGCATATAGATGCTATTCAATAAATGGATTAATTGAACAATTAATAATGCGTACATTGACAGCAAGTTCTTCCTCACTGCTGTATTTCGGTGTACACCTCCTTAAAGTGCCCACTTAGCATTCATATGAATACCAACCTTTGCATGTTATATTCATATTAGTATTACATGTTTAAAAACCCGAAAATGTACAGTACATTACATGCAAAAGAAACTGCTGGGAATTGCTGCTACTTCCCAGAAGTTTCCCTGCGTTCATTCTGTTCCTCATTGGCTCTAACAAGTAGTCCAACACTTAATGGAAAACCAGGCAGAACCTTAGGCAACTTGTACACGACGTGAAGATTAATTTGCCTTACTTACCGTAACAAAAACATTCGAACATCAAATCCACATTACGAAGATCATTATGGAGTAAAGTCCCTGAAGAAACTCTGTGTGACTGAAGTCCATACATATTCCAATTAACATTTTCATCGAACTTAGTAATTGGAAGTGCAGTGAAAGGTTACAGTCATCGGGGGGCGCTGTTTTACACGCTGCCAGCTAGATGTTAGAGCCAGATGAGCATATTGCTTTAGTGAGAGGCCGGCCAGAGACTCAACAGACGTGTTTAATGATTGTGCAAGATCGCCAGGACCAATCAGCCAACTGGGCCAGTGTAGTAACCCATCTCCCCATTAGAGTGACCCCCAACAATTCTGTCTTTTTGGCCTATCTGGCCTATTCTGCCTATCTGGCCTATTCTGCCTATCTTTATCTATCTCTGCCACTAGAGTCGATATCTTTTTCAGTCTGCCATCTTGTCTCTCTCACTGTGTCTCTATTTTCAACAAAGACAACATAACATTTGTCTAGAAAATATATTTTCTTTCTTGCCCTTAAATAACCAATTCCAAATAGCATGACATTAACAATAATATTACTATTCTTCCCTCAATGTTCCTTTAAATGTCTGAAATTCTCAGCTTTTCTATCTATTCCTCGTCTGCTTCCCTATTCCTTCACGCTTCAGTTATTACCTAAAACTTTTCTATATTTACTGTTTCTCTGTCCTAAAGCCCCACCAACAACACCACCCACTGAGTCAGTTGTCGTGGGGATGTTCTGAGAGTAAGGGCCGTTGGGTGTCGGGGGTCTGGGGCTGGAGGCCATTTTGGGTGTCTTTGTCAGGGGACACCAGCTGCAGAGCCACCTCGTTCTCGTAGCAGAAGGACGAGCGGGAGCTCTGGCTGTACTTCTGCTCAGCCAGCTCCTTAGCGCTGCACGACGGCGTGCTTGGGATCTCGTACGTCCGGTTGAAGAAGGAGTAGTCCACCTGGAAAAGGGCGGGAAAAATATAACTAGTTGTAAAGCAAAATACACGCATGGACCTCCATCAGTGGTTCTCAGTTACAAACTTGGAGCTGTAGAGGCAACACCTTAGGTTGTCTCTTAAGAAAATGCTCAGTTGTTTAGGTTTATGTACTGTTGTGAGTTTCTGTTTTGGGCTCATTTAAGGTTTTGCATCCTTTTGATTTAGTGTGTAATAATTGTGGATGGATGGTATCGCAACATTCAACATTTGGAAGCGGTTTGGTCCCTTGTAGTGTACTGTTTATCTGTGCTTTTCTTGTCAGTTTCCATTCAGCAACACCTTCTTTGCTTGGAGTTTAGTGTGGAAACGTAACCATACATTTGCTGCTGGCAGAGACCACTGTGAATACCTCAGTTCTCCTACCTGGTAGCAGTCTTTCCTCTCAAAGAGCACGGGTTCGAAGCGCTGTCCCCAGTGGATCTCAGAGGCCAGGTAGGAGCTCCGGCACTGCGTGGTCATGGCCGTGGCCTCCACCATGCCCTCCAGGATCACCACCACCTCCAGCTCCGAGTCCTTCTCCAGCATGCTGCGGTCCATCTCAAAGAAGGGCGACTCGTCGTCGATCTCATGCACGATGGTGACCGGGGAGACCAGGAAAACGCGGTCGGAGCCGGTGTCGAAGCCCACGTTGATGTCAGCGTTGTCCAGCGGGAGGTACTCTCCTTCTGGGGTCACCCGTGGCTGGGAGGGGGAGGCCGGTCGGGAGAGATGGGAGGGAAGGGAAGAGAGGGGTCGATGATGAGGAGATGAGAGTATGTAATGAGGCACATGTAATTTGAACTGAAACCACTGTTTTTCACATACAAAAACATTAATTAGTTTGTCTGTCGATGACAGGCCAATACAGTCATATAGAGCCAAGCAGTGACTCAGTGAATCAGAATGGCTAATGCAATGCCCCTCAGTTTCTAATATCGAACATAATTGGATGTAAATGTTAAGATAAGATGTACTTTATTAATCCCAGACAGCAAATTGTGGTTATTTAAAATCACAAAAAGGTGTCAATTCAATTTGTAAAAAAAAGGATTGAAAAACACACATTTTACATTATCACCGCCAACAAAAGTGACCATTACAGATTTGACTCACAAGTGAGCCTAGCTAGACCTGTCTTAAACGATTGTGCCGGTTTGTTATTGACAATGTCTATATTGAGATGTAAATCTGATCTAAATCATTTTTGTTCAACTCACCTCCTCTCACGTTGTACGCATGGTCAGTGGTGTGTAAACACAGAATTAAAACAAAAAATTTGTAGGCATTATTTGAGAAAACTACCTAGCCAGGGCAGTTCGTATGCGCTTACTTGTGATGGACAAAACAAAGATACAGCTATGGAAGCTGCTCAACAAAAATTTGTAATAGAATGGGTGTCAATGGCTCGCCAACTGCTCAATTTCAGAACGCACATAGAGGGGTTGAGTTGAACAAAAAAATGTATTGCTAATTTACTTCTGGACATAGACAATGTTAACAATTAAGCTGGGGTCTTTGCAAACCAGCCAAAACCTTTAAGTGGTTTGTATGCAATACCTAAGGCTATAGCTAACCAAGCACATTTTATTGTGCAATCTCCAGCACCAGCATAGAGAGTTCGGCATATCTGATCTGATCCATGTCAACCTAATCCCATCAATCCGGTCCCCTCTTTGGCATGGTCATGATATTAAGTTATTAAATGTCAAACTGTTAAACCTCATCCTTCAACAGAGGTTGACTATGTGACGTCACACGCGTCATCCCATCCCAATCCCCACACTTCCCCAGCACCACAACATGACGTTCACAAGTGCAGCGTAATAAGCGCTCAGACAGGGAAGTAGGGAGCGGGGAGAGGAGCAGACAGCGGGACACAACAACAGGGGAGAATAGCAGGGTGGTGGATGGTGGTTCAAGAATCCTGCGCAAGTTAATCCATGCTAAATCTTCTAAACCCCACTGAGGGAGTATACAACAAGCTCTTATTAACTACAGATGACACACGATACAGGCCAGATGGCCTGGGTCTCTCTCTCTCCCTCTCTGTCTCTCTTTGTCAATCTGCTGAAACCTAACATTTTCTTTCTCTGTCCTTGACTAGCTTTTATTTGGCCCCTGGCTAATGTTGGTTTACTCTGAAATGGGGATAGTTACAAGTTACAAAATAACACCTTGTTTTTATTGCGTAACTTGTCAACTACCTATGGATACAAACTTCATACATGTAAACCTGATGTAGAGCTACTCTTGATTTACTTGGGCATGTCATTTTACACTAGGATTACCTCAAAAAAGGGCTTGGGCATTGCCCCCTCTGCCTACAATATGTGTCACACTTAAACATGAAACAAAATAATATACTAATTGAATCCATTGCATAACAGTTAGTGGGAGTCAATTTGGGTACTCAAAGGGTCTTCTTCAGTTCAACAGGGACAAGTGCAAAGATAACTAACAAAGTAAACCGCAGCAAAGACTCAGCGTTCCTGACTGTCCCTGTATATAACAGTGGTTGTTGAAACCAACACCTCAGGTATTCATTTCGTAGAGTATGCAGAACACGTTAGAAAGGATAAGACCACCCAGGTATACAAACAAATATATTGTGGTCATGACACCTCAGCCTTATTTAAATCTTTAACCCGTCCGTCGCCCGTCTCCCCTCTTACCTTGAGCAGTTGTGCCCGTACGTGAGCCTCTACCAGGTGGCTCTTGCGCAGGTTGGCCACCCTCCACATCATGCACAGTTTCCCGTCCCTCAGCGCCACCACGGCCGTGTCCGAGAACACCAGCGTCTCGTTGCGCTTCTTGGGCTTGGCGATCTTTGCCATGACTGCCCCAATGATGAAGGCGTCGATGATGCAGCCCACGATGCATTGCAAGACGACCGCCATCACCGCCAGGGGACACTCTTCGGTTATGCTGCGGAAGCCATATCCGATGGATGTCTGAGTCTCCAGGGAGAAGAGGAAGGCCGCCATGAAGCTGTTGACCTGGAGGAAACACGGCTCCACCACCACCACCACAGGCGCCGGCCCTCCGCCCGACTCTCCCCCGGGGCCCCGGGCCTCCTCGGTCCCCAGAGGGCCCCCGGAGACGGGGGCGAGGCGGACGGAGAGGTCCCCGTGCGCGGAGGCGATGAGCCAGAAGGCGAACCCGAAGAGCAGCCAGGAGAGGAGGAACGAGAGGGTAAAGATGACCAGCATCCAGCGCCAGCGGATGTCCACGCAGGTGGTGAAGAGGTCGCTGAGGTACCGCTGGCCCCTCTCGCTCATGTTGACGAAGGTGACGTTGCAGCGCCCGTCCTTGCCCACAAAGCGCTGCCGAGGCCGGCGGCTGGGGCGGCGTGCGGGGCGGCGGCTGGC
>OOFG01002875.1:0-10189 GCA_900323295.1 Molva molva
TTTTTACGACTGCTGATAGCCAGCCAGCCATATTTATATTTACCACCTCTCATTGAACAATAAATAACAGCACAGAGTAAGAGCCCAGCAGCAGCCACCATTCACCCAGGTGGAATGGCCAGTTTGTCAAACAAGCATGGGTGAGCTGCCACTACCAGTGCCATCCATACAAGGCCAGAATGACATGTCTGTGGTTATGGTCGTATGTTTGGAACGCAACAAGCACTTACGTACTTTTCCATAGGGATATGCCTGTATAGGCTTTATGTGTGCCAGCCTTGTGTATTGGCTGTCTATGTGGTTGATTTATACAAAGGACGTTTTCCAGAGGTGCATTTTTACATCTGTATGAGGAATTAGGTACAGTTTGATAGCAGCAGCAGGCAGTGTGGATAATGAATCTTTAAAACCTGCCATGCGTCACACCGTGCACACCTAGCAGGCCATCCAACTATGGTTATTACAATACAGGAGAGAAAAATAATGTTAAATAATGCTAGTCCCAATACTCACACATACACTGTCAGGTACACATTTTAACAAAATCTTATTTGACAAAGGAAATGCAGTGGACTTTTCAGTTATGCTGTTACGGGTCCTTTTAAGGTAATTTAGGTAAAATACTGATCATGTGTAACTAGTTTAGACGTCTTTAGCCAACAGAAGCGGCTGTAGAATGGTGTCAGCCCTACAGTGTATCTTTGGTGAGTATGACTAGAGGAAGATGCTCTTACCATGGTTAATCCTGGCTGCATTCCAGCTCGGATTGCTTCTATCTGAGTGGGAGTGAATTGAATGGTGTTCCTGGAAGAAGAAAGGTAAACAGAAAAGCCATGATGTTTAACATTACCACAATGTGATGATAAAATATCATGACAGGTGCTGACATTTGAAAAATGTCCACCCAAACAGGTGTTTCAACTAGGCTACATCAAGGACGTTACCATTCCCTCCCTTTCCGAAGATGTTTATATCAAAGTATCAAGTGAAGATGCTGATATTTCATTAAGAAATATGCTTCTGTCAATAAATAGGGTCTTTATTTTGTGTTTCCAAAGGACAGCAATTCCAAGTTGTTCTTCAAGCCTTTTGGCATCCCCATTCATCTTCATGCATACAGCTTCACACATACGCAAATATATCACGTAATATATCACTAACCCATTCCAAAAGAGCAGTAATATAACAGCCTACAGCCAACAAACCATACGAGTCACCAGCATGCGTGAAGAAGCCAATGGGAAAAGCATGTGGTGCCAAGGCTAAAATATGCAGCAAGAGACAAGCAAACAGCAAGGGTGGCTTTAATGGTGATGATGCTAAGCACTAGCATCATTTATACGATATGTTGACATGATTAGAAAGAGACACAGCAAGGGCAGTGCCAACAGTGGTGATGCTAAGGGTTAGCATAATTTGCAAAAAGCCACGGTTGCGCTAACAGTGGTGATGCTAAAGTTTGGCATCATCTACATGCGTTGAATTTTCATTTGCCATTATATTGCAGGGAGCCCATGGACCATGTCTTGAAATGGAGGCCAGAGACATCTGGCTGGGGCTAATTCTAACCAGAGCTCTTGTGTGTGTGTATTAAATGTGCATAATGTGGTGACGATGAGGTGTGACCTTGTTGGGACAGGAGGTCAACCCTCTTCACTTAGCGAAGGCTAGGGTGACCCCCCTATTGAGAGGCTTACGCCATACCTCTCTACACTGCAGTTGAGTTATGGCAGCAGAGGTGTGACCTTTGACTCTTACCGTTTGGGCTGGTTGTAAGGATAGGGGCCGCGGTTGAGGGGCACGTGGGGCACGACCACCAGCGTCCGGTCGGGTGGCGATTCCTCCTCTTCCCCGTCCGCCTTCCTCTTTTTGCCTTTGTCCTCCTTGCTGGGAACGGGGAACTTGATTCTAAAAACACACACACACAGACACACACATACAAAAAAGCCCAAGGGCACAAAGGGAATTAGGCTTGATAACGACCAATGAATAATTGAACACAACGGGAAAAAGGAGCAATTTCAGGGTGTGACTGATTAAAGCCATTCTCAGCAGTGCTCGACGATTTATCCATTGGTGACACTGTCTAGCGAGCTTTGGAAGTTCCGATACTTTCACTCAGTTTAGACTGCACGTGTGGCTCTGTTGCTTTAAAAATTCCTTCATTCGTAACGGCAAACCGCCCAGGTACAAAATACCTACGTTAAAGCATAACTGCTCAAACTCCTTTAATTGGGGGCAGTTAGCCAATGTATTCTACTGCAGCACCGATCAAGACAGCTGGTAGAAGCAAGCTTGCTCAACACTGGACCAATGGGTCCGAGGGTCAAGGTTAACAAATAACGTTTAACCACCCCTCACCTGAACGGGGGAACCTGCAGCTCGGGGTTGTCCTCGGCGACCTGGACCGTGTAACCGGGGAAACAGGAGCGCAGGTGGTCCAGGGACAGGAAGGTGTCATTGAAGTCAAGTGAGGAGATCTGGTTGGGCATTTTGGAGTAGTGGGCACTTCCGGGATCGCCGTAGCCAAGGATGATGTCGTGGAGCCAGTCTGGCACGACGCACTCTGTGTTCATCAGGTTCCTGATTGTCTCCAGCACAGCCTGGTGTGGATGGAAAAAGTAAACAAAAGGTCCATGTGATGTAAATTTCGGACTGTATGCATAGCAAGGGCTCCAATTGTGCGAGGAGATTAGCCGTTACCCACATTTATATCATTTGTCCATGAAACAATACAAAAACAGCCAAATGGCATTGAACTTCTGGCGGAAAATCGCGCAAACGCTTGGGCTTGGCATTTCTTGTATTACCATCACTAACAGCCTTTAATGCTGGATGCAGAACTAACAGGACATCTGTACCAATTTCAATGGCTCACATAATTGGTACCAGTATTACTTTGACTGAGAGCTGAGGAATTTTATGTCGGCAATATTATGTTTATTTTTGGAAGCAGTCAGTATCAGTCTTAAACAGTCTAATGGCCAGAGGACATCAAAACTTTGATGTCCGTTGCCGTCAATGACGAGGAAGAGGTGCTTCACTTTTTCTAATCAAGCATTTTTTCCGTTAGTTTCAAAACAACTGTGGTTACTCTACTGTAGCAGCTATGACAGAAATTGATGCGTTTTAACACATAAGCAAAAACAAAACTGACAAAACAAAAGAAAAAGATTCCTTATTCAATGAAATAACCTTCCAATTAAATGTTTTGTTACGAAGTCAACCAGAAAATGGATCAAAGCAAAAACAACAGATCAAAGCAAGGCTACAGCAGACA
The DNA here is from genome assembly GCA_900323295.1 of Molva molva. Taxonomy (NCBI): domain Eukaryota; kingdom Metazoa; phylum Chordata; class Actinopteri; order Gadiformes; family Lotidae; genus Molva; species Molva molva. The sequence goes on from OOFG01002875.1 coordinate 3,281, forward strand.
GATATGAAACATCAACACCCACTTAAACAACTCTTCTTAAAGGAATGACATGGAAGTCATTTAGCGTGTGAGACAGCAGGCTCCTGAGTGATGCAACTCAAACCTACAGTATGCATGGGAGAGGGGGGAAGAGAGAATGCAAGGAAGGTGAAGGGTGTTGTATATCACAAGGTCACCCACAGAGTCTTGCTGCTTGGTAGTGGCTGCTAGTGGCCTTGGGCGGGGGTGGAAATCCCCGGAGCTGCCCTGCCCCCAACCCCAGTGCTGCGCGACCCAAGCAGTCCAATATAGGTGAGTGATCACCAAGGGTTGATGTGGGCAGGGCGAGAGCTCAAGGCCTCGGCAGGCAATTCAGAGAGAGAGTGAGCGAGCGAGCGAGAGAGAGAGAGAGGGAGAAAATGTGAGGGGCTGAAAGAGACATAGGGGGATTGGAAGAGATGGGTTGGGTGAAAAGGGAGAGAGATGAAGAATCTCTGGGCTGGCAGTGAAAAGAGTGAGGGAGGTGGCTAGAATGTAAGGAAGAGGGGAGAGGTAGTATAAGAAATGGACTGGGTTAAAGAGAGCTAGAGAGAAGAGTAAATGGGGGATGACAAAGAGACAGAAATGGATGTGGGGATGAAAGAGAGATCGGGAACAAAAGTGATGGAGAGGGGGGAATTGTGGGCGGGGAACCATGGTTGCCTGAGAACCAGAAACCCTTCATTAAACAACCACATCCACAAACCTTGAAGTTGTTCTCTTTGGGTTTGCGTCTCATGATGATGTTGAAGGACTCGTAGGGGTCCTCGGTGCGGTTCTGGATGCTGCTGGTCATGTCCTGCTGGTACTGGTTGGGGTCCAGCCACACTCGGAAGGTTCTGGAGTCTCCTCGTAGCTTGGGCTTTGGATCAGGTCCTGATTAGAAACGGGAAGGGTAGACACTAACAGATTACCATCTGGTGAAATATTACACTGGATGTCAAGCCAGTATTCAGCAGTAAAACAAAAAATATGTGAAAACGAACACAAGATTCAGATGGCTTGAAGAAAACAGGTCCTCGTGGCCATCATTTTTGGATTGATTTATACAATTTGATCTGCCAGTTGCTAAGAAGCTTTTAAAAGTACTGGCTTCACAGAGAACAAATGAAAAACATTAGGTATGGTAGAGGTTCATGCCAGTGAGTATGACTAGTGAGGCTGCATTTAACTCATGAGATCCAGAATCCTTGCAGACCCTCATATGTCAACAAGCATCTGGTCAACGCAGCCCCCTATCCCCAAACTCTACCTATTACAGAATACCTTTTAATCCCCTAACCCCTCCGCTTATTATATCACTGGAAATATGTCCAAATAAACGATGACTGACGCGTTTACAGTCACGACGGATCCAAAAAGAACAAGAGATATTCACATATAAAAACAACAGAGACATCAATAAATAAGCATAAGAGGTAGCGGCGCCTTCATTAAAAGACATGTTGACATTGGGGCATGTGTTGTATGCCAAGCGACTTCAGAGACCTTGCCAAATGTAGGACACATACGGAGGTTTAACCCTGGGCTTAAGAGTACAGAGGAGTTGCATAATTCAGATTTCTTGAACGTGTAGCAAGTGGAAAGAGAGGATGGGGCTGGTATTAAGCAGTCACCTCGGTCCAGATAGTATGTGAAATACCGTCTTGACAAGAAACACATTAACAAATAAACACAGAAAAAAAATACACAGACACACACGCACACAGATAAACACAAAAAATAAACACACAAACACACACACAGGAAACAAACAAACAAACAAAAAACTTGCTCAAACATGTAACGTGGCCTTGCGTTGGCTGCAGTGACTAGAGGTGACAGGGCTGACAGACAGGAGCAGTGCTTGGCTCCCACGGGAGGCCGGTGTGATGCGACGGAAAGCCCCAGCAGAAATCCTGATAGCCTCGGTGCGCGTTGCTGCAGCCGCACCGGCAAGCCAGAGAAACTCATTCCTCTTGTCCTCTAGTGTGCGCATCCGTGCACATAATAAAATGCATGGATCGTCCCGATGCCTCTGCTCATGTATATGTCTTTATAGATGTGTCTACATGACAATAGGATGCCAGTTATTGAATAATTAAATGTTGTCTTAATCGTAATATTTGTAATAAAACAATGGATCCTGAACTCCACTGAAATCTAACGACGAGACATGGACATGATGCATCTCTTCCGTATTTTAGGTATGCAGTTAGCATCCTGAGAGGGTAGGCGGGGACAGGGGAAATCGAGGTACAAGGACACGTGTTTCAACAGGGGGAGGTTAAAAAGACAACTATTTGGAATAGGATACAAGCAGTCCCCCTTGGAGGGAACGTTCTCAGCTGTGGATGAGATACGCATCGTGAGAGGGAAGGACAGAAGGAGGTAAAGAAGGAGGGGAATTTGAACGTGGAATCTGGAGCTTAGAATTAAATTGGATATCTGTCCGATTCTAAATATGTCTGCCATAAAAAAGCTAATAAAAATGTATGTGGCTAGCCTCCTTCCCCCCCGCACCTCAAATAAATCAATTAACTAAGATAAATCTATATAAATGTAATAATAATGTCTTTAGTCAAAACATATGGTCATTATTACATTAGTATTACCAAAGTATTATGCTCATACTAGACCTCACATTCCACCAACATTTCTGAAAGTTGATATTGGCAGCATCTTGTTTGGTAATGAGTATTGCCTGCCTAAACATTCCACTCCCTTCCATGTCCACTGCCACAGAAGCACAGCCATTAAACAAACAAACAATAAACAGTCAGAGAAGCATGTTGCTCTTAAATCACATACAGAAAGCAGAGAGAGAGAGCGAGAGAGAGAGAGAGAGAGCGTGCGCAGGTGTCCGTGGCGACCCCTCAGGTTAATGGAATGGTAATGCAGACAGGTCAGGTCACTGTGTGACCATCACCATGACAACACCTCTCTGACCCCTTCAAGAGGAGTGCACAGAGGGGTGATGTAAGCGGTCCGACCGGATTGAGGGCGATGTGTTCCACTTGTGTCCGCGGCCCGTGTGTGTGTGTGTGTGTGTGTGTGTGTATCTGGAGTATGTGACAGAGTGTTTGTGGCTTTTTTTCACCTTTATTTACCCTTTAAAAAAAAAAAGAAGCCAGTCCCATGTGCACACAGCAACATGGCTCCTGCTTTGCACGCCAACATGCATGTGTAGGAGTACGTATGTATGAAAAGCATGCGTGTGTGTTCAGTATGTAAGGCCGTTATTGCGAATGAGAAATTGTTCTTGATTAACAATCCTGGTTAAAGGTACAATATATCACACTGACACCGAGCGTTTAAAATGGGTACTGCAGTTGGAATTCACAATATTGGAGAGTTGTCGCCACCCGCCCCCTCCTCCCGACACGAAGCTCACGCTGGTTGCCAGGTGGAGGACAACGATCGGACACAAACGCAAGATGGGCCGAGCTCAACATTATATTTTGAGACAAGTACAATTATTATATTTCAGACAATGACAAGTGACAAGTGACGACGAGTCCTACATTATAAGTTGATCATCAATGTATATGTTTGCAATTATTTATTGTTTGCAAATTAAAAACAAGCTCATGTGGCATCCATCTTGAAATCCTCTCAGCTCTAAGCTGTCTCCATCTTTCAAATGCAACTCCAAGATTTGTGTTTCAGCACAGCTTGGTCATGGAGCTTTGTCAAAAGAGGGCGATGCTTTATAGGTCGGGTAGAATCTAGTACAATCTCAGTAGATCATGTTAATTTGCTTGGTCCCCCTGCAGCACACTGTGTTTGCGTGCCAATTTGTTTCATATCAGGCAACTCAGAGAATACTGAATCATAACACACAGGCCAAAACGAAAACACATGTTCTTTACTTGAACTGAAATTTAAAATAAGAACACTGTTGGCTGTAGCATTGTTGTCGGAGAAGCCCGGTATTTTGAATTAGCGTGTTTCCCTAATCTCTGATGACACACCCTGGTCATTTTATGATTTAGTACAGTAAATGTGTTACATATTGTACCTAGATTTGTTAAATAAAAGGCAAACAAAACACGGTATGTAGGGATGGAAGTATGTATGCCTATACGCGTGTACCCACGTGTGCACGCGCGTATGTGCGAGGTCACGAGCAAACGTTCGTACGTACCTTCCTCAATGACGCGCCCTTTGTCGTCCAGCATGCCCTGCACCTCGCAGCCCCTCACGTACACCAGGCCAGTCTGCCCCACAAAGGGCTGGCGCCGGTCGAAACGTGTGCCGTAGGGCAGGTTGGGACGCACCGTGACCAGAAAGCAAACGTCGTGCTTGCGCAGCCCTGGAGGTGGAGAGACGTAGACGGGTGGGCAGAGAGGGGGGGGAGTAGGGAGTTAGGGAAGGGAGTTAGGGAAGCGCAGATGAAGGAGAGTAGAGAGGGACGGAGAAGAGGTGAGGGACGGAGGAGAGAGAGATAGCAGAGCGAGAGAGAGACAGAGGTGAGAGGGGGACGGAGAAGAGAGTGAGATGGAGGAGAGAGAGAGTATGGGGTAGAGATGGAGATAGAGAAAGAGACAAAGTAGTGAGACAGAGAAGATTTATAAATATAGTGAGAGAGAAAGAGAGAGGAAAAGAGTATAGATATATGGGAAAACAATATAGAAATAAAGTAGAGATAGAAAAAAAGTGAGAGAGAAGAAAGGAAGAGAGGGAAGGGGGTTGGGGGAGTTAGGAATAGGGAAATAGAGAGATAAATTGCCCAGTCAGTCAGTGTTCAGCTGATGTTTAAAACATGAAGCTGTAATGGTACAATGGGGACAGAGGGAAGGAAGCAGAGAATTGCATCGCACTCCACGCCTCCAGCAAACTAATAACCAAAAAGAAAGGAAAAGACAATAGGGATTTGTGCAAGGGCGGTGTAGAATGAAAGAAATAACAACGATATATCCTTACATGATGATGTTGCAATATTATATGAAATATTTGTGGAAGCAAATTTTCTGACAAGCATGCCAAAATAGGAGCTTTGTTTTCATGGATGTCACACACAATTGGTATAATTTGGCAATGTAATGTGATTTATATATTGTCCTCAAGATAATTACATTAGTTATATTCTGTTGTGCTTGAAGGTGCTTTTATAGTGCTCTAGCATGAGTCAAAATGAGCAAGGCTGACCTGCTACACCCAACACTGTGCACAGTAACCCTGTCTGCCACGCAGAGAGAAGCTAAAGACATTAGCGAAAATCTGCATGGTGGATAGCCAAGGACGGTTTCATGAACACTCTATGGAACCTGACTGATGGGGCGGAAAAGGGAAAGGGAACACGGAAGAGGTAGTTGCGTGCAGGAATCATAAAGTAAGATTCCTAAAGGGGTAATGCTACTTCGGAGAAAGTCATTAATGGAACTCATATGCAATTGTGTGCTGCATCATCAATCTTCCCACGTTGTTCGAACCAAAATAAAGAATAATGTCATTTTTATTAACACACACGTACGTACCTTCCCATTCGTGCTTGATGTGGTCTCGGACGTTGAGGTTGATGGTGACGTCCGCGCGGACGCGGGCGGGCCAGTTCTCCCCGATGTTGGGCTTGGCCACCTCCACGATGGAGAAGGCGGTGATGTTCTGAGCCATCCTGGCCCAGCCCCCAAACACCGTGCTCCCGTACTCAGACTGCCTATGAAGGGGAAGGTACCGCACAAACAAGAACTGTTAGGAGGTTGAATTTGGCTCCATTACCACAAGCTTGTTTCGATGGATTTTTTAGTTCCTTCACTGCACCAAATAGTTAGTGGGCCAGTTTTGCTGCTATGCAGCCTGTGCACATTGTGTGTGTCAGGTGTTGCAATGCACTGTTATTGCCACTGGTTCGTTTCACTTAGGCAGTGCTTAGTTTACCACATCACCTTCTCATTTGAAATCAGAGCAATAGTCATACATGAATGTTGTCGCCACTTACAGTATTTTTAGATACACGTCATGAAGGAGCATGTAGGGGTTAGGTTTCTTGCTCAAGGATGCATACAGATAGTCTAGACTGTAGCCATTAGGGATCCACCAATTACCTTGTGACTGGGAGTTGAACACCCTATCCACTTCACACTATCCTGCAGCCCTTATCTCATATGCAATTCTACTTTAACAACAGGAAGAAAAACAACACAAGGAAGAAGCCCACCATGGCTTCATGCGCGCCACCACGTCCTCGATGTCCTGTCTGATCTCGTAGGTGGACTCCAGGCGGAAGAGGTTGAAGTTCCTCAGCAGGTAGTCGTGGAGGGTCAGGAACTGGAGGTTCAACTTGGGTAGAGCGAGACAACCTGTGGAGGAGGAAGGTAAAACTAAACACTGTGTTTGAATACTGCATTTTTATGGATTTCCTACGGGATGTTTGCGAGTGATACACCTCTACGACATTTTCCTTGTGGAACAGACATTGTGGATGAACATGCATTTCTCCTACTTCTGTAAGACAATGGAGATTGTTACACGAGTAATGCGCTTAGAGTGTGCAGCTCTGAAAGGTGGGTGGTGTCTGCGGGGCCGAAGGTGCCCCTGCCAGCTAAAGAGGATTCCCTGTAAGGAGTGTTTGTGATCTGCGGCAAGTTAAGTGCCTTTGCAACAAGAGATAACAGGCTTGAGTGTGTGTGTGTGTGTGTGTGCGTGTGTGTGCTTGTGTCGTGTGCATGTGTCTTTGTGTGTGCACAACACATTCTGTGATAGTGCACCGATTAGTCACGCTAACAAAACGGCGGGCTTTTGTGCACACACACAAGAAAAAACACACGCACATCTCTAGCATGCCCGTTGCCACACACACCTTCGCCTGAGTAGTACTCAGTGGGGACGATGTTCTCATCCCAGATTATCTTCTCCGTTGGATAAAGAGGCATCTGGTTGAGCTGCTCGATCTGAGATATCCTGCGCTCA
>OOFG01002878.1:0-10196 GCA_900323295.1 Molva molva
GTACTCGGACTCGGGCCCGACACTGTGCTCATGTACTCGTAAAACTTCTCAGATACAACCACCCGATACCACTTTACCAACGTGATGTAACGTTGAAGAGCCAGTGAACCCAAAACGGTTTTCTGTTTGTTTAAACGTGGTAATTTGTCCTATATGATCGCCAACATAGTAATCTAAGCAATTGTATCGCTGTTACTGAAAAAAGTCCCCAATTTAAAGAAAAAAGGGGCACCAGCGGCGCGGTTTGTGTAGACGTGTGGAGGTTTGTCTGGGCAGCGGTTAACTGCGGCGTCCGAGAGAAAGTTGAGCGTTTCGGAAACTTATTGTAAACCGCTGCGGTGTGTATGGATGGTAAAGCTCCGTCTTTACAGGAGCGTCACAGTGCTGTAAGCCAATCAAAGGCGAGAAATTTGCATGTCATGAATATTCATGAGTAAGAGCCGAAATCTTGTCGTTCCTCCCCGCCCACCTCCTCCACCAAACTAGAACAGCCTGAAACAGGAGCACCAGAGCATTTTTTTCACCAAAACCGGCTCACATGGCATTCATTAATACTAGAGACCACCGCAAAATGAATGAAAAAACGATGCAATGACACCTTTAAAATGATATGTGGGTGTGGATTATGGCTGGTTTAAGCGGCCTCACCTGGCCGAGTCTGATTGGACGCTGGGGCTTGGTGAGGCTGCACACGTGTTGCACATCGAGTAATCAGTTTGCACCAGTTAAACCAGCCATCACCACACACACTCAGGGAGAGTTATCCTAGATGGCAACATGGAACACCAGGCCATGTATCATTTTCAACAAAACGATTCTGTCGACCAATCAACGGACGGCGTGTGTAGCTCGAACTTGCCGGCACCCTTTCAGGCGTCTCAGTACCCCAACGGAGGAGTACTGCGAGACGAGTATGGCTCAATACGGCTCAGTCCGGGTCACGCCCACTTTTGGCGGTGGAAACGCGATCCGTGCCGCACCTTTGCGGACTTAACCGACCCGCACCCACCGGTGGAAATGCGCCATAATAAAAGTCACCTAGGTGCAGTGTGGCACAGGCATTGCTACACTGGGAGAGTGCGTGGGAGAGTGTGTGGATGATGGCTGGTTTAAGCAGCCATCATCCACAAACACTCCCACATTATACTTAATATATTTAAGTATATTAAGTATACTTAAAGTATAAGGTATTTTTCTGTTAAATGTATTCAAAATGTATTTTGATATAGATCCATACAGCTTAAACGAAGGGGCCAAAAAATACTAAGACCCCTCTTGTCCCCCGGCCTGCTGTATGATATATATGTTTTAAATAAAACTAATAGCACCTAAGATATTTTTAAGAAATTATAATGAAAAGAAAAGAAGATGTGCATGGCTGAAGGCTTTGGCGCTAGTAAACCAGTGGTGGCACTGCGCCACTGCACCACTGCACCACTACACCACTGCTGGATGCATGTAACACTGGAAATGGAAAATTAAAATACACCTTACCCTTTCCTTCATTGTGCTTCTTGTGGGATGAAGGTAATTTTTATCACAACCTATCATACCATCATTTCACTGCAGTTAAACTGTCATACCAGTGCTGTTTGATAGATAAATAAAACTCGGCTGGTGTGTAGCGTGTCGTTATCTATTGCGGCCATATTTTGGAAAATGGCAACACCTACCACACAGTTTTGCAAGTATACACAATGTGTTGTGCAAATTGTGTTACCGTAACCCCTGCAAGTGTTTGGTCTGTTTCTGTGTGTCTTTTAGATACGCAGTCATGACATTAATCCATGATTCCTTTCAGGTGCCACTCCCCAACTCTACACTCACACTTCTAAAGAAACTTCTGAACCAGACCCAGAGGTCCCTCCCCACACAAGAGCTGGTGGTCCTCATCTTGTGAAGCTCGTTGTTGTGGAAGACCCACTTGAATGTGACGGTTCATGTTGTCTGAAGTGGACTGATTCAGTTTTGCTTCGGCATTATTGGTTACTTATGCAACAATAATTTGGTTTGAGAAGTAATGTCAATAGTTTCTTTACATGCATAAAGTGAAATTCCACATTATTAATATACTGTATATGTATTTTCAATGTGTATTGGTGACAATGCAATAAATGTTATTGCTACACTAATTGCACTTAATATAATAATAATTAATCATTATTAAGAGTATACTATATAGCACATTAAAATAATTAAAATAAACACTTAATATACTTTCAGTGTACTCAAAATATATATATATAGTTATATGATGTGTGTCAAGGGTCCAACTAGATTATTGTAAGATTATTTGTCTAATATGTGGTGATATGATTCTATCAGCAACCAATCAAAAACCATAGAATCAAGATAATGATTGTATCACATCTATCTTGTGTATGTGAGTCAGCAAACAATACCCCACGGCTGGCATCATTGTGTGAGAGAATACTATGGTAATGAGTGGCAGAAAATAGGAGGTAAAGGGAAAAAAAATTGAGTGGTGGAGTTGACGTTTGTGGGAAATGTCCACGGCTAACAATCAAACACATCTGATGAAAGTAATGGGGGGAGAGAGAGAGATCATATGGAATCATTTTTAGTATTTCTGAACTCACTCCCACATACAACTCCCCCCCAGGTCAGATGGGAGGGCCAGCAGTAGGCATACATTCCACTATACTATTTGTGTACTGTGGACAGGCACATAGTCCTACATGGCTATGCTATATATACTACTGAACACTACTCTGTCACTGACAGAAGTGACAGAGGTGGTGTCCCATGTGAAACAACCCCTCTGTCACTTCAAACACCTGCAGGTACTTCTAAACAGAGCTCATGTGGGGCAGATGTATTACAGGCTGTCCTTATAATTTATTATATTGCAAAGCTTTTGGAGTAGCTTAGTTCTGTTTTACTGGGGTCTCTCTGGGGCTGATACACCTGAGAATTAATCCACAGAACGTCCAAAACCTAACCGGTAGAAATTCATTGTTTGCATGAACTTAAGAAAACCACAGGAGTGGACCACTGTTAACTAACTAGCACACAGTGCTTTTCCTGTTTGCAGAACAAGCAAATTATTGTAATGAGCAAGGAACTCGTGATCTGTAATTCAGGAACTCCTGATTAAACAGTAATAATCACAGTCATTTTATAACATTATCTTTGTGACAGAACTTGATTTATCACTAGGCAATGCTTCCTGTTAACTTTGTACTGGACGCAATAAGCCCCAGCTTGTGCTGTGGGACAAAAGTTGAAGTTGGTTTAACGTCATGCTAAAGCAGGAAGCATTTGACGCATTTGTTGCAGCTGGAGTTCTTTAGTGCAGTTTGTGTTTTACGCTGTGCAATAAATACTTGTGGTTTAGCCTTGCTCTTAGAAGATGCTTGATTCTTCTCTGAGTGCATGATTTTGTACCTTCCCAAGCCATACTTTCATAGAACCTTTCAAAAAACCTAGCCTCAATGTCTAGTTTGTCAGGGAGTAATATATTCAACTATGAAGGAATTTTACCTTTTCAAATTCATGACCGTTGTTTGATATTCTGACCACAAAGGTTTTGAGGACACAGTTATGAAAATTTAGCCTGGGAACCAGATGAATCTCACGAGCTCATGTTTCATTTGCTAGGGCTCCCCAGAGGGTAGTTTTTGGTCAGTTTATCTCATACCGGGCAGAAACCATTTCATATGAGGTGAGCCAGACCTTATCTGCAGAGCAAATGAAACATAAGCTTGCGAGATTCATCTGATTCCAAAGCTAATGACATCGTATACGGTTGCCATTGTAGCCTCAACTACTGGGCAAGAGGGCTACCATGATATGACAGATATATTGGGATTACTCATGACATAGTGGAAGTAGAGATTGATTTCAGCAGTAAGACAGGAACATAAATACATTAAAAAAAACAGAAAATGGGCACACACTCACACAATTGAAGTGTCCAAGAGAGAATGGCCGTCCACAGGCCTTCTTACAACACCTCTTTCCTTACTCCCTTGTTTCAGTTGTTTTGCCCTCTTTTTCAGGTCTCCCTGCCAACTCCCAATTACCCAGACCCAACCCAATTCTACTGCGCTTTCTACAAAAAGCAGCCTCAAGGTCTTTGTGAAGCTAGACTGGCTAGTGAGGTGGCTAACTCACTGTCTCTCTCTGCCACCTTCCAGTGTACTCAACTGTGTTCTTATTTTAGTTGTAGAAAGACCAAAGCAAATCACCCAGTATGAACCGGAATAATTCACAAAAATAGTGCGGAGAGATGGAAAAAAACTTTGATCGTCATTTCTGAAGTCCATCTTCGTCTGGCGTCTTCATTTAACAAACAGCCCTCTGTGGTGTGTTGAGCTGTCTGCATACATCATTCTACGCATGGGATCAGCAACATTCCAGAGGGTTTGCTGTCAAATGCAACGACTTACGCATCCCTCTAAACAACTCTTTAACGCTGTATTAACAAACTCTATTTAATTATCATTATTATTCCAGCCATAACAATTTATTTTTGGTGCTGATTTCTTTCAGAGCTTTGTTTGAAGTTTTAGCCTTATAATATTATAGTTACTCAATGATCATTAGCATATTACTATGAACATGACATTACTTCACATTACAAAGAGAAAGGGAACAGAAAGGCTATATTAAAGGAAAAGGCTGCATGCTTTTAGCTATATTGCTCAATGGGGTTGGTAAAGTATGTCTCTTCCTTCCTGTCTGCTACACCAAATGGATCTAATGTTCATGGATCTAAAGCAATTACTGTTTCTATCCATCTGTGTCTTTACAGTATCTACACAAGCACAGAGTACAGCTCTCAGCAACAATAGGAGAACGGCAACCACTCTCCTATTGTTGCTGTATATAACTCATTAGCCATCATCAGACACCATACACCTTTTCACACACTGGTTAAGATAAAGCTTCCATTTATAAATCTCATACTTTAAATTTGTGTGTTAAAAAAAAAACATGGTAGCTTTAGCAATTCTATACCATGTTAAGGCAACAAGTCTATAATTCATACACATGTTGTGTTGTGAGCGCTCTTGCATTAGATAAACACATGATAATAAAGGCACTAGATCCTGGTTGCCTATTTATTTTTTAATAGAGAATACTTTTTTTTAACAAGAAAACATTCAACTTAACCCGATAGATATTCTCCCTGAAAAAAAGGCAATTGTTTCGGAGGATACATCTTGCTTTCAAGATAAACAATTTTTCCGTTGTGAAAGACTCTTCCCGTCTCAGAGTGCACGGATGAGAGCTTCTGAGAAATAGAGCCAAACAGAAAGAGAGAGAAAGAGAGATTCTGGTAGAAAGAAACCACAGAAGGCAGAAATGTTTAAATGACTGTTACGATGACAAATTGATTTCCAGTAAACACAGGAAAACAGGAAGAACAGACCCCCTGCGAGTCAACTGGACCCATCCGTTGTAGCATTTTAAAAGCTATAATATAAATGTATTATTAGTTCTTATACACCAACTTACATTTGAATTTGATATTTGGAAACTCTATTTAGCACTGAACCAGACGAAGTGTAAACCCCCGTGTTTTTAAAAAGCATATTTATCCATTTCTCTGAGAAACTCTACCTATCCTAGCTGTTTAAATGTGATCGCATGAGGCAGTGCTATAAATGAAGAGGTGATGTCAGCTTGTTCTCCATAAATGAAACAGAAAATACTCTTTTCATTTGTGGGAAATGGAAAGGGTGGGACTCGGAAGGAAAGAATTCTTTGGAAGGAAAAGAACACTTCTCTTTTAAGTTGTCCTGCCTACGCAAACAAGCACGCTCTCACTCTCTGATTCTGGGAAAACGAATCCTTTTGCTTACCCCTATCCCTATCACATGTAATACAAAAGCCTTTTGACAAAAAGGAAATCCAGGCAATTTCTCTTAAGCCAAGTTAAAGAATGTAGAAACTGGAAGTTATGGACATGATTTCTTTATTAACAGTCAGAAGAGAACAGTATGACAGAGTGGGAATATAGAATCTTAATCGCACCTCTTTATCACAGACCTGTTTTAAAAAGTATTTTGATATACAGTAAAACATTTTCCTCATTGGGGTTTCCCTTAATTTAAGGGAAATATTTTCCTTGATCAGTGAAGAAAATATTGTAACATAGCTTCTTTGAGCGTGCCTGAACTATAAAGACCTGTCTGTTGGAAGAAATATACATAAATCATCCAATTATATTACATAATTGTAACCTCAGATACTGACACACAATGGATTTTGACCTGAACACATAATCTGAGCCTGCTGTATAATAAGGAAATAAGTGCCCCTAGCCCTGCAATATGCAGCCTACATGTCTTGTTGACCAGAGTGAATACAAAGACTGCTGACAACAAAGAAACGCCCAATGCTAAAAATATATAGCTATTTTCAAAAGCATTTTATAATTTAAAAAAAAATGGAATAATAGCCATCGCTTCCAATACACATTTTAAATTTGAATGGAGTCTTTAGATGAAATGCCGTGGGAGGAGATAGCTGGCAAGGTTTGGGAGGCATAAGAAAGAATAAGAAATCCTAAGAAGAACAATAGTTGAGTGGGACTCGCAGCACTCAAGTAAACCGAGATAACAAAATGAGATTAACGGCCCACATTGAAGAACATGTAGACTATTGTAAGAATGACGATGGTGAGGCCAATTCCCATTGACAAGTGGTTCAGCGTTCGGGCCGTTTTGCTGTTCTTCTCCGCGGAGATCTGGTCGCCGGCCATGTTGGCATCGCGGGTCTAAAGGATGGGAGGGGTGGGGGGAGGAGGGGAAGGTAAAGGTGTGGGTGACCGGTGAGGGGCGCAAGGAATGAAGAGAAGAGCAAGACAAAGTGCGACGTTAGAGGCCAAATAATTAGAAAACACTTCACCAAAGCCAATAGGCTTTTCTCAAACTGCATTCTGCGAAACGTCATCTTTTGCGGATCAAGTACTGTCATAATTACACAAGTTCGCATTTCGGAAGTTCGCATTACGGAAGTGTCCTCGACACTTGGTTGGTAACTTGGTAACTTGGCAGCACAGATATCCAAGCAGTCATTTCGGCATTCAAGCGAGGAGCGGCAAGCAGCAGAGCAGACCAACAACGGAACGTTTTTTTAAATTTTCATATGCTATTTCATCACTAAATTAACTTCTGATCATATTTTAGGCGAGGAATCAATGGTGTAGATTTCGAATATTGGCAGTTTTACGGGAATTGATGGCGAATCGAAAATGTGTGTCACCGTTTTCGGAGTTGAGAAGCTCCATACGCGCCTGCGGGGCAAGCTAGCTAGCCAGCCGGCCAGTAACGCTCACAGACCCCTTGCCCCACAGACCACTGCAGCTAACTGAGCAGATGGCGGAGGAAAACCAGGCCAACAACTGTATAACAAATGTAATAAAATAAACAACAGAAGTAGTATGAAAGGGGACTGTCGTTATTTTTTTATTATAAATAGATATAACATTTTTAGTGTACAGTTGAGTAATCAGCTGAGCTTCAATTGTGTTGGGTGATAAAGCCCCGGGGGTATTGCGCAATACCAGCAAGAACGCGTCGTCTCAAACTGTCAACAGCGTTCTGCGTGCTCGTGACCTTGCAAGTACATACTTCCAAATACGAGTAGCAAGCACGTTCTCCCCAAGAACAGAAGTCCGTTCTTTGCATTCTTGGTATTGAGAAAGGCCCCATGACAAGAGGGATTCGTTTGTGACGGAATTAGAGCAACGTTAGTGAAGAAGGAAGAAGAAGAAGAAGAAGAAAAGTTGATTGAAGAAATAAAGGGTGGAGCATTGAGCTTGTGATTGAAAGATGGAGCTTATTAGACTCGGGCGGTATAATGGTTTAAAGGTTATTTAGAAATAATGAAGGTATGCTTCCACACCTGGAAGTCTACGTCGGTGCTAGAAGCGAACGTTTACTTGCACTGCGGTACGTGAATATAGGTTGCTTTTGATAACATGAAGGTGTGCAGTTGTATCGGAACAATTTTGTTTTGAATACCAAATTTCTACGAAAGAGTGATAGCCTATTTTACGTCTACAAAACACACCCACTCCATCAAAATCCCCCTCATCCGCGAACAGCCATTCACAACACTATTTTACACTAGGAGTAAAAAGTAAAACTCCAGTATAATTGAATCCTCTAAATACATAGTATATTTTGGTGTAACGACGCAGTATAAGCTCGTCTTCACTGGGCTATATATGTTGAGCAATTCATCTGTCTTTTTCACCATTGCGATTATATCGGAATATGCCGCATATTCACATGACAGCTGATGTAAATAGTTTTCACGCGACAGTTTCGTCTGCGCTTATTTGCTACGCGCCTGGTGTAAAAACACTTTAAGCCGCAACTTTTTTCGGCAAGTTTTGCAGATTTGATATCCGTCGTCTTGAACAACCCCCTGGCAACCGTTTTTCATAGAAAAATAATGTACCAATGTCCCTTTTTTAAGAGACCAGAAACACTCTGTGTAGCCGAGCCTTTGGCGTTACCAAACCGTGAAATTTTAATAGCGCGGTTAATAGTGAAACCAGTTAATCGCTGCATCCCT
This sequence comes from Molva molva, assembly GCA_900323295.1. Taxonomy (NCBI): domain Eukaryota; kingdom Metazoa; phylum Chordata; class Actinopteri; order Gadiformes; family Lotidae; genus Molva; species Molva molva. Next base: position 8,557 of record OOFG01002878.1, read on the forward strand.
ACGCCTCTCTATAGAGCCATTGTTTGGTCAATATTTATACACAACAGGGCAATTAAAAAGTACCCTGCCCTAAACATAGCCAAACTTAATCGCTATTAACCCGGATACGTCTCATGATTCAAAATGTCCCTAATAGATCACATTCAAATTGCGGTTTACAAGTGTATCCCGCTGGCTAAACCTAAATTGCATTTAAATTCTACGATAGAAACTGTTCAATATGCACGTTATTTCTCAATGTAAAATAGTTTTTTCATAACAGCAGTTACCTACCGTGGACATAGGTAAAAAATTATCAAACCCAAAGATGTTTTACCCCCATCCCCAAATCTTGTGTGTTGAAGAAATATCATCTTGTTCCACTAATGTACAGATCACGTACTTTATTTAGTACCTCAGAGGCTCCCAAAAGATTAACAGCAATGCAAAGAAATGCCGTCATACAGAAATATCAAAGCAAATTATGAATTGTATGTATCATGTTGCCATGCGATGCTATCTATTAGAAATTAAGATCGACATTTGGTTAGTTACAGTGTCTTTTTGTGTTTTGTTGGGGTTGGACAAGAGGTAAGCTGAAATACAATTAAAATGGAGATCACGGGCCAATTGTCTTATATAAGCTGCTATTCAATACCATCCCCCATTTGGAATTGGCCTGTTAACCAGCTAACTGCTGGTTTACTTGGTGGTTAAGAAACCCAGAATCAAGGTCCTTTAACCACCTGACGATAGTTGTATCAATCGATTTCTTCAAGAAAAAGAAGTAAGCCAGACACGTCAGAGCAATTTTACCTCAAACCCCAAAGTCAACCCCAAAGATAAACCACACAAAAGATAAAATTGCGCTATTCATCATAATACCATATCGCGATTTTTAAAGGAGCGCTTACAGAATTGCAATACACATACCCCATTTTCTTTCTCTTGAGCTTTCGCTGTGCAGAGCACCCATCAAGCCATGCCAATCACACTCAACTCCCGGATATAAATGTCGGCCTTTTCCATGTGCTCATTCTTCTTTTTTGTTTTCTTGACTGCTTGACAGCCCAGTCCTTTGCAAAACAACCTTGCGTGTAGGTTTATAGTTGTTTCCTATATGTTGTCCCTTTTGGAAAAGGACTATGTAAGAGTGGGGTACACTTTACATTTAGCACCACGTATAATTTGCTGTTAAAAACACTGGGTTAGAGGTGTGTGCCACCAGCTGTACTTTTGTTTTCCAATGTCTTACTATAGTATTAGTTTTTGTTTCCCTTACTAAGTAGACAATATCATACTATAGTAAGGGTTTAACGGTTCTGAAACCGAGACCGATCCGCGATGCAAACGGTCCACGGTCCCAAGACCCGGTTACGTCCTTCCGTGTCGTGGACGTAAAATCCAGGAGTACAAACAGAAGTGAAATCCTATGCTTTTGCCAGTCTTCGCCAAACAGTTTGTGAACGTTCCACTCTGCTCCGAACGCATGTAGCGTTCTTTTCGGGATGTCGAAGTGCCTTTTAGTATACTCTTCAACGTCACAACGAAGGGACCCCGGAGGTGTGTGTGGAGCTGTCTAGGCAGCTGTGGACTGCGGCTTAAGCTTCTCGGACATTCATAGTATAACGCAACGGTGTGTGTGGATGTGCGGATCGCGT
>OOFG01002885.1:0-10610 GCA_900323295.1 Molva molva
GAGCTTCACCGGGGGTACGTCCCGGGTGCTCGTCGGATAAACCGGATCCTGTTTTTCCCCCTTGATGCGACACCATCTAAGAGTCCGTTTAGAGTCACAGGTTTTTCTTAAAAAGGCACTTGGCACTCATGTCAACTAATTCACTTATTTGAAATACAATTTACCCTATTTTGTACTACTTTGGAGAACACCAAGATCTCTATAGGTCCTTCCTCAACTACCTCCTTCATTTAATGACCGAGTCAAAGGGGAGTGCTCCTATTAGCCAGGTATATAGGTAGATAGAGAGATGGATACTCCTATTAGACAACTATATATGTAGATAGAGAGATGGATATTCCTGTATACTCTACGATAAAAGACACAGCAAAGGGGAATGAGTGTGCAACCTTCTATCGTATTTTGCATTATATTATTCTATTAGTCAGCACCTCACGTACATGTCTATTTACGTGACATTTACGCAGGGGAATGCGCCCTGCTTATTTTCTCAACAAGCGTACATAACAAACATAACGATGACCTCGGTCTCCGTCCATCCTTGTCGTATGGAAGGCCATGGAGCGGACGTGATCCTCGACTGTGTTGGTGGGACCATGTGGGAGAAGAACGTGCGCAGCTTGGCCGTGGACGGCAGGTGGGTGCTGTATGGCACCCTGGGGGGCAAGGCCGTGCACGGAGACCTGCTGGGCGATCTCCTCAAGAAGCGGGGCCGGCTGCTCACCAGCCTCCTGCGTTCTCGGAGCCTCCAGGTGAGAGTTCATACAGCTCGTTAGTAGCCTCCAGGTGAGAGTTAATACAGCTCGTTAGTAGCCTCCAGGTGAGAGTTAATACAGCTCGTTAGTAGCCTCCAGGTGAGAGTTAATACAGCTCGTTAGCCTCCAGGGGAGAGTTAATACAGCTCGTTAGTAGCCTCCAGGTGAGAGTTAAAACAGCTTGTTAGTAGCCTCCAGGTGAGAGTTAATCAACTCGTTAGTAGCTTCCAGGTGAGTTAAAACAGCTTGTTAGTTGCCTCATCGTGAGAAGTAAAATATATATATATATTTATTTATTTATCCTTGCATGTGATCACCAATATCATGTCTTCTATTCATTTTGTCTTTGCATCATTTTCTCTCTTCAGTATAAAGCCAACCTGGTGAAGGCCTTCTCCCAGCGAGCCTTGCCCTTTTTCACAGATCCACATCAGCCTGCCCTGAAGCCGGTGATTGACAGTGTGTTCGACCTACAAGACATCGGCGAGGCCCACAAACACATGGAGGCCAACAGAAACAAGGGAAAGATCGTTGTGCGAGTGATTCCACAGAATCATGGTGGGGAGTGATGGCTACAGAGTTTACACAAACACACCTTGCTCCTTGGCCTTGCTCAAATAAAGATGCATAATAAATCGGTGTGGATTGTCTTTTGGATTTGTTTTGTTATAATACATATTGGCAGATCGGTCACATCCAAGGGAGGAATAGTGTGTAAATTGGGGAGGTGATAAAGTTGGTGATTTTGAATACATGACATGAACACTCAGAGCCCACGCTGACAGTGGTCATACTGAGCACTGTAGCAAATAGTAGGATGGTGATGACCGAAATTGTTCTGGGTCTGCCTACCTTGAATCATTAAATTTATTAAATAAATTCATAGTTCGCACAAAAGTCTCGCCAGTATAATTTCAAAAGGTCGTTTGAATTGAAGTGACTCATTGTCCTATAATGTTCTCATAAATAGAAGTTGCCCTTTTTAGCGCGCCACTCTGGACTGCGTATTTGCAGCGCAGCTATGCGCAAGCCATACTTTCCCCTTGGTGACGAAACGGGAATCTTTTTTTTTTTCTCTAGGTTGAAACTTCCTGGATCTACTTTCATCAAGTTAGTTATGAAATCTTTCTGACCTCGTTGCTGTTGTTAGGAAACGGGATTTCTTGGATATTCGGTTTATCATGCGGCAAACGTTAAAACGACCAGCTTACAAGTTTGTGAATCCTACGACACGTACTGAAGTACAAATACTGATCCATTACCTGTAACTACAAGTATGTACTGTTCTCTACTTCCTCATGCCGCCAAGCTAAGCGGCTAATGCCCGAGTAAATATATAACTATTTCTTTGACAGCAGTGGGTAATGACTTGGGGGTTGATTGTTGTTCATTCTTCATTTCCTCTCTAAAGATGAAGACTCATTTCACAACATTAGTGAAGAAATCCCAATTAATAATATCGTTTCCTTTCATCATCATCACTGTGTAGCTATCATATACTATCGCCTTCTCCTTCATACTGACCCGTGTTGACGTAAACGTGTCTATGGAAGCGAGTTTGTAATGAATACCCAGTGTTGTGTTGTTCTAACGCCCTGTCAGATAAACCATGGAAGAACCAAATAAACCTCAGCGCAAGATGTCTACGGCGGGGGACAGTCTGTACAAGACCCTCGGCTTGCAGAAGGGAGCCACTGCGGACGAGATTAAAAGGGCATACCGGTATGTTTTTATATATATATATAGGAATGCATCTACACTCCCAATGCATTCTCATCTGCACTGTCGGATGAGACACCCCAACATTTTTCTTAATGTGTACTGTATTCCATAAATGTAATCCTCCCTCACTGATGTATCTTTGTGATTCTTCCTGTCACTGTTACAAAGTCAGACAAAGTCATTGGTTGTTCCTGTTTCGTGTTTCCCGTTTTAAGCAGTTCGAACGGCTGCTTTGAGGAATGGCGCCCCATACAGAATGTTTGATTTGATCAGATCTAAAATGACTCTTCTTCCACATAGTCGAAGGTGGCTTGTCTGCACACGTCGCATAGAATTCAGAGAGTGGTTTAACCGATCAGCGGTCATAATCTTACACAGATCCTCGTGTTTCAAATTGTCCTTACAGGAAGTTGGCATTGAGGCATCACCCGGACAAGAACCCAGACAACCCAGAGGCCGCGGAGAAGTTCAAAGAGATCAACAACGCCAACGCCATCCTCAATGATGAGAACAAACGCAAGATCTACGACGAGTACGGCTCCATGGGACTCTACGTGGCCGACCAGTTCGGCGAGGACAGCGTCAAATACTATTTCCTCACGTCAAAGTGCTGGTTCAAGGTGAGTCCTTCAGGGAATGCGCTACAGGGGAGTGTGATCCTTTAGTTCTGGTTTCATGCGTGGACGAAGACCCCGGAAGGGCTCCTGGAGCGCCAAAACGGAGCCACTTCATCATCGCAGTTTCCTAATCATGCTTCAAAGTTCACCAATGTCTTGTTGAGTATGACTTAAGTGATTATACGATATTGCATTATACAGATGTTTAGTGTCTTATCTTTTTTGGTCAGAACAACTTGCAGTGAACTCGGATACATGTTAAGGACAAGGCTTAGACATTATAAGTGATCAAACACATGACCTTTTTGGCCTGGAGACAACTTTCCTAGCCACCACATTGCTGTCGCCCCTATGCGGACATTATGTAGTAAATATGGGAGCGCAGTGTGGATCGACCCATGGGCTGAGACTATTCAAAGCACTTTCTCTCCTGCAGGCAAATAGAGAGAACCCTTTCACTGCAGTGTTATGCTAATCTGCTACTGAGTGACCCTACCTTCTGTAGTTTAAAAGTAGATCCTTTATACCGGGTTACTCTAACTATATAACCGCTGAAGTCCTTGTTACAACCCTTGTTACGGCCCAGTGAGTACCACTAAGACGGCAGTCCTCACATGATGAACGGAGTAAGATATTCATTAGAAATAAGATGAGAATAATATCCGAATATAACATGTCATCTGTGTAATCAGTGGTGAGTGCAGTGTAGGGATGAGTGGAACATGTGCTGTGTGGGGATGTTGTACGCTATACAACCAAAAGGCACCAAACCAAAGAGAACTCCAACCAATAGCCAACCTGACTGTGTGGGAGGAGAGAGACAGAGGGACTGATGGGGTTCACCTTACAAAGGCTACAGGCCATACCTGAACAGGTGCACCACATCAGCTGACGACCCTCTCGGCCCCGCCCACTGGCTCCCTGCACCAGCGAGACGAACCCAGGGGAACAGAGAGGGGCGTCCCACCCTATAGGCCTACATCTGGTTTAATCAGCATAGCTGTGCAATATAAGGTAGTACCTTCTATAGCAGATGATCCCAAACATTTGAGCTAAAACACACCAAAGCTAGTGACGAATGTATTCTACATGTACATAGGTGATTGCTATGATAACATGCCATTTGGACTGGCAGAAACCTAGCTCCTTCTCAAGCATCCACTGCTGTGTATAGAGGTCGTGCAGTCCCGTGTTTCTAATGATTCCTTAAACCCGCTGTAAGCATTGTTAACCCCTTGCGTGTGCAGTTGATGCAAACTGTTCAAAAGACATCACAAAACTTCACCACTTCAACTCAGCAGAAAACACCCAAGAAAATGCCAGCGTGCTGCCAACAACCAAAACTAATTTACCGTCTTCAATATTCAAAATTACAGCATGGCAAGCCCTGAATCATATGCTTCATCGGTTTTTCACAAGCTTTGACATCCAGTCCGCTCAAGCACTTCCCAAAAAGTACTTGGTGAAGTAAAAATATGCAAAACATTCTCATTACCATATGGGAAAGGTGAGCTTATCAGCCTTTCTGTGTTCAGACTTCAATCAAACGGGCATGGCGTTGTAGATACACAAGCCTGTACATCCGGCCATCCTGGTCCCCTGCTGGGAGCCACTTATGGGTTCACCCTCGGTGTGAACAGCGGCTGTAGCTAAACGACCCTGTTCTCCTCCTCCTCCTCCCCCAGGCCCTGGTGGTGTGCTGCAGCCTCTTCACCTGCTGCTGCTGCCTCTGCTGCTGCTGTTTCTGCTGCGGCCGCTGTGGCAAGAACCTGGAGGGGGAGGAGGACCCCTACATGGACCCCGAAGACCTGGAGGCCCAGATCAGGGCGGAGCAGGACGCAGGTGAGGGGGGTGGTCAAAATTCCGCAATTTTGCTGACGTGTTTTAGTTTTATACAACACATCACCTTCACACTGTAAAGATCCCCAGAAGTCACAGAATCTGTGACTTTCAGGTGACCGACGCAGGGACCAAGAATGCAAGTGTGGCGTGTTTTATTATGACACGTGTGCAGTATAATGTGGTCATTCTGTGCGCTAGAATTCTTACGACAAGGCAAAGGTCAGCTGTGTCGGACAATAACACACACAGTAGTGATAACACATTTGAAAAGGTTTTTAGCACGGGTAAATCGAGGTTAAAAATGTCAATCATAAGCTGGGTTATTCCATGTCCGTACACAATACAAGCCAAACAACATTAAATCCAGATAAATAAATCCCATTTGAAAATCCCAATAAAATCTATTGATAAAGACCTACCTACCTATGTCACTAAAACAAAGGAAAAGGCAGATTTTCAAACGGCTTGTAACGGCTAATCACACTCACACCTGGTGGCATAATATCACCCCTTTAATATTTCAATAACATTCAATATTTTGTTGTCCGTACACTTGCTCTGTGTAATTCCGCATCGTCATGCACCCCGAGTTGCACAAACGAAATGTAAATCGCTCAAATGAAAAATGCCCTCTGCTGTCTCTTGTTCCACAGCCAATGAGGAGACAGTAGTTGAGCAGCCTAGCCCCACAGCTCCGGGCCCCCGTGCCGCAGGTGATACCCCAGCTATGGCTCACTGTTCTGGGCTGAGCTCCCCGCCGTAACGCCCTCTCCCCTGCTACTGCTGCTACCCCTGAGCCCTTCTAACCCACCGCGTTTCACTTTGGTAGAACTCGGACCACGAGAGGTTGGGAGACAAGTTGAGGCCCGAAACAAAACCACTTAATCAAGTTTGGTTTTGTGACCGAGTTCATAAATGTAGAGTTGTTAGGTAAACGCTTTTATGCGAAGGTAATTCAGATACAGGTACATATTAAGGAGCTGGTTGGAGGCATCTTGCTCAAGGATGACTACAAGTCAGACATCGGGAGTTGAACCCAGAACCTTATGACTGGGAGTCAAACACCCTAACCACTAGACACTCAAATATATGAGTGGCTAAGAGGATTTGTGTGTTGCAAGTTTGCAACAAGTTTTGCAATTTTTTATTATGGTAAAAAATAAATCGATTTCATATTATGCCATTTACTTTTAAAAGTTTAAATACAGTGAGTGCATATATTCACATGGGTGATACCAGTGGGATTCGAACCCCTAACCCTGGCAGTGTTACTGCCATGCTCTACCAGCTAGGCTAAGCAAGGATCGGCACCTATGGACAAAAACCTCTTTGATCCAATCAGAATAATCAATCAGAATAGAAAATATACTGAATCATTTAAAAGGCCCTCAACTTGCTCTGGTATGGGAATAACTTGTTAAACATCCTCAATGGTTAAACATGGATGTTAAATATAAACAGGGGGAGTAGAAGGACAGGGGTTATTAAGTTAGCGTCACTGAGTTAGCTGTTTGCCGCAGGTGTTTATTTGTGGTTTCGGTTGAGTTTGATTATTTGATCTGCATCCCGTTATTGTTGTACTGTGGAGACTTCAACATTAGACATTTGACATCTTCACCGTCAGTTCAAACTGTCAAACGACTGCTACCAAAGTGAAATATTCATTACAGGCATTTGTTGTGCATTATATTAACCCTATTTTATATTAATACCAATAATCTGTGTTAATGAGCAATAAGGCTTTACATCTGTTTGGGTCCGTTTTTAACATTTGTGTCTGTATCATGTTGCTAACGCTGGCTGATGGCAAATCATAGGCTTCTACATGTTGACGGCATATTAACATGTTAACATTAACCATGTTGGTATTCCATTGGAAGCTGCTTGTTTCATTAACATTCTCGGCTGCTGATCTTCACAAACTGACATTTCAGCTCCTAAAAAGAAAAACTTGAACCATATTTATGAGTTGGCGATTTTGTTTTAGAGGTTTTTCTCACACTGTCCTTCGCTGCCCCCTGCAGGCGAGAACACGCCAATTGTCATCCAGCCCCACGCGGCCAACGGCGGCAGCACAGAGCCCATTGATAAGGACCCTGCCGCCTACAAACTCACCATACCAGCCGAGGAATGAGTGGGGACGCAGGATCCAGGTCTTTCAAGGTCTTCAGGACTTTATGACACAGACTGTGGGGTGAAAACCCCCACTGGAGCCATGCCCACAGTGGTTAATGAATAAAGTTGTGAATGAGACCGAGGCGAGATGGCAGGCAGTAAATGGAGAGAAAAAAAAGAACAGAAAAGGCAGGAAAGAGGATTTTTTTTTTTTACAGGGATCAAACCGAAATGAGATTTGTTTTTCTTAGTTTCTTTTATTTTTCCTGATGCCAAAGTTTCATGAGTTGTCTCGTGAAACGTTCTTTATTTATTTTTACATAATTGTTTTAGGTGCTGTCCTATATATCTATATATATCTATATCTATATAGATATATAGATATATATATATATAGATAGATCTAGATATAGATAGATATATAGATATCTATATATAGATATATAGATATCTTGTTGGAATTGTGGATGAATACTTTTTTGCACTTCGAGGCAGATTGGAGAGCGTTTAACCCGGCCAGCATTGCCCCAACAACCCGAAGTGGTTTTGGTTTTTAACGTCTTGGTAAACGTTTGAAATTCTGCTAACTACTGCTGATTGTCGAGACCACAACACGGGAAAACCTCTAATTTCGAAAGAAAAAAGTTTCATTTTCAGTCGGCATTACATCATCATCACCATCATAAACGTCTTCCGATTGGCTGTCTGTGAATGATGTCCGCCATTGCTCCATCTGGATAGTTTGAGATCGATACACCCTTGAGAGAACCATGGACGGTCGGGACTAAAAGTGATTCTTAGTTCTTAGACCCACCCAGTGTAACCCCCCGTACTCCAACATCATGCCAATAAGAAACTTAAGATGTGCTCATTTGTTTTCCTGGTGAAATTTCAACCGCCGTGCTGAGATAACCATTAATTCACTGGGTGGTGGGTGATTTTAAATAATGTAGATGTATACAAATCTTCAGTGTTTAACTTTGTTTTTAATGTACAGTCAGAAATAGCCTAGGCTACTGTAGGTGTATTTGTAATTTACATTCCACCAAATATATTTCCCCTTATAAAAGTACCACTGAAATGTATAAAGTGTATATATAAAATGTTGATACATCTGTCTTTTCTGAACTGCATTGCAATTTTGAATTAAATTTTAAATTTCTCACGTCAAAGTTACTTTTTTTGTTCCCTTTAGACCTGCGCGGTCTAAATCCAAACGATTCCTATTGAATCATGTCTCGTTATTCACGTATCTGCATTCCTCTGTGTAGTCTGTCTCCTACAAAGTGGGTCACAGTGCAGTTGAAGCACCACCCGTCTGTATCTCCAGGCAAGCCAAAACAAACTACCCCAAAGCTTTAAGCCAATAGTGGTCTACAATTCTACAATGACGCCTCGTTTAGACTAGTTTCCGATTTTGTTTTGAATTCGTCTTACTTTACAATACTTGTAAAAAGCCTTGTTTTAAATCATGTCCACGAAATGAATGCTTTCGACTTTCCAAAGGTTTAAAAGTATTCCTGTAGACTGTGTCGACGTGCATAATTGGATAGGTTTATATTTAGAAACGGGCTACTTAGACTTAATACATTTTTCGATACTTAAAGCCAGTCTATTTGACATGCCATTATCCTGGTGATGTTTGTCAAGGGCCCTACTACTGGAGTCTGTGCAGAACATGAGACGAGCTGTCTTTGCTGCTGTACTTTCTCACGCCTCCGTGCGCTGTGGGCGCGCACACCTGCCCTGCGTGTTGTGTGCGCGCGCACACCTGCTGCGAACAGTGGCTACAGTAGAGGTGCATTTAGAATGAGTTGTTAACATAATGTAAAAGTGGGGAAAAAAACTCATTTGAATACCCATGGATTTTGAAAAGCGTCATCTCCTTGAGGAAAGCAGCCCCGACTTGTGCTCAGAGTTCCTCAGGTAGGCTATGAAGGCTTTATGGTTTTCTCGTTTGATTTTTCAACCATTTCTCACGAATAATATAATATTTGATGATGCCTATACACGCTGGATGGTATACGCTTAGTGCAAAAAGTAGCGTAATTATCGTAGACTTCACGGCATCGGACACGATGCCTAGAAGCCTGTAAAACTTTACCGCCTCACGTCGTCGTAGGACATCCAGGGGCGCAGCGGAACGAGAGGCTGAATTCCTCCACTATAGGGAGGAGGATGAGGATCTGGTCCCGGGGGGAGACGGACCGGTGCGGGACAGTCGGTGGCGGTTTGCGGGACACTGCCACGGGGGGAACAATGACGACGCCGACGCGGCGTCCTGGACCGCGCGGACCGAGAAGAGCGCCGCCAGGAGGAAGCTGGTCCTGGCGTGCGTCGTCAGCCTGGTCTTCATGATTGGAGAAGTCATCGGTAAAGTAAAACAAAAAAATGACACGATCACAGTCGTCTTAATGTGGTCATGTGTAACATAATATATTTTTATAAAAGGTATAGCCTAATAAGTAGGCTACACATTTGTTGACGGATAACATTCTGTTTTAATAAACGACCAACGATTCAACCACATTGGGAAATATAACCAACCGCTAACGATTCAAATTACTTAAAACTCAATTTTACGCGCTGATCGCGTCCCTGCACTAATTCTGTTTCCTTTGTCGTAAACAGACGACTTGTTACGTAAGACCAGGTCCTACTGAGTAGGCCAATGAATCGATTCTAAAAATAACCTTTTAGTTTTTTCCATCGCTTCGTCCTCCAGGTGGTTACGCAGCGCAGAGCCTGGCCATCATGACGGACGCGGCTCATCTCCTGACGGACTTCGGCAGCATCATGATCAGTGTGTTCTCTCTGTGGATCTCCACCCGGCCCCCCACCAAAACCATGACCTTCGGATGGCACCGAGCAGGTAGGACCAGAGGAAATACACTCTGAACATGTTGGCCTGCTGATAAATGTTTTTTGTTCTTCAAATATATATGTAACTGAGTGGACATTTATTAAAAGCGTCAATAGCGTGAGAGCATGAATTCTTTAATTGGCATGGTTGGCGCCAGTGGGAATCGAACTCCTAACCCTGGTATAGCAGTGTTGAGTGCTATAGATCTACCAGTTGAGCGAGACAGTACCATATGTATTTACTATATATTTATCCAAAGCAAATGACAGTGGATTCAAAAACATGAATTAAAGGGGCAGTTAGGTAGTTAGGCCCTTTCCCCTACCCCTGCTGATGCCCCAACCATTGGCCAGACACTGGGGATCGAACCCAGTACCTTGCTGCTGGGAGTCCTGCGCTATCTAACAGAGGTACACAAGTGTGCACAACTTTATTTTATATCCCCTGCCTTGTTATGGTCTTATTGAAACTTTGTCATTTATATATTTTTCATTTTTACATTTTGTATGTAAAATATTGAAAAAAAGTTGTATTATTATTATTATATTGTAATATGCATACTAATTCTTTCACTTTAACCGCTGATCCACATAGTTCCTCTCCCCACCCCCAGAGGCCATGGGAGCGCTTGTTTCGGTGCTGTCCATCTGGGCGGTGACGGGGGTGCTGGTGGTGCTGGCGGGGCAGCGGATCCTG
>OOFG01002889.1:0-10173 GCA_900323295.1 Molva molva
GCAGCTCAGACATAGGAGCGCAGCATCCTTTGTTTTTCGCTATGTCTTTTGGAACATTTAACAATAAATCCTGAACAGATGTAGCCTCCGTCAATATAGTCTAACGTTTGATATTAACTCGCCAATTTTTAATGGCGAGTAGCAGTGTATGTGCGTATATATACTAAGTACTCTTAGTTAACATTTTAAGATGTTTGTTTGTTCTAACAAACGTAGCATTAACCGTTGACACACGGTTTAACCAATGTCTCTTCTCTCCAGGCTCCTTCTGACGCTGGCGCTCAGAACGCCGACACGGAGGACGGACCGCGCCACGTCTTCTCCTTCTCGTGGCTCAATCAGAAATAAAACCATTCTTCTCTCCAGCTCGACTCAATGGACACACCGAGACTTATCCGGTGCTTCTGTCCGTTGAAAATCCAACACTGTATAGCCTACATCAAGTCTGTGAAACTATTTCTATAATTGTACAAGGGGAGATCAATGCGTAATTTAACGCGTCCGTGCGTAAAGATTGCGTAGATTACTGGTAGAGGACACTGGCTTTCAATAACCGAGGCGACACGTGAATCAGCAATGAACATTGAGAAATATTTTATTACAAATAAGAGATATAGCCTTAGCTTCTTCTACATTCTAGATGGATGCTCACATAATATTGTGTTACAAAACTTGTTAACATGGGTTTTAGAAGGAAATATTTATTTCGATGAAACAAAATGTAACCATAACAAATGCGTTATGCGTGATTCAAAGGCAGAATTAAGGCTTTTAAAATAGTTGCAATAGTTAGGAAGCCACCAGGGACACGATCCTATAACACATTTTGTACAAACCCGTAAAGCTACGTCAGACAAATTAAAGGACCAGTTAGTTGTGGTTTGTATTAAAACAAAAACAATACAGACAATTATTTAACACGTGTCTTGTGAAAAGAAAAAAATCGGTTGGTTCTTCCAAAGCTCATTTGCCAAATATGTCCATCATTTTGCGGTTGTCATTGGCCTGCTGGGCGAGCTGCTCCGCTCGAGCCATCTCCAGAACTTCTCGGAGCAGGTGGAAAGTCAGATCCAGGGAAATCGGTGGATCGTCGGAGCGCTTTTCTTTCTCCGCGGAATCTTCCTCCTGCTGCCCCCCTGAGCTAGCGACCTTCCGCTGGGTGAGCTGCAGCTGCAGGGCGCGGTTGACTGTGGCGGCTGGGGACGGGCCGTGTGACCACAGGTCCGACCTGACCGGAGAGGGGTCTTGTTTGGAATTGTCCAGCTGGATGGAGTACTGCTCGCCGAGCCGGAGGAGGATGGGCAGCGGCAGGTGCTGGAGTCTGTCCGACAGGCGGGTTCCGGTCCGGCTCTCTACGGCTCTGCACTCATAACCGGGCTGGCACGCTCCCAGCAGAGCCACGGCACAAACCAACATGATGAGATTCATCTCTGCAGACGGTGACGGAGGTTGGAAGTGTAATTACCAACCACGAGAGAAATACACGTTGGAATATGCTAGTGGATTTGGATTGCCAAAAGTGTTTCTTTTTTATGTTTTGTATTTTAACGGCAATAAATTGAGCAATGCATCAATTAGAGAATGCAACTAATGGACTGGTATCTTGAAACTGAAGGCTACTGCGCGAACTAAAGATAGTCTAATCGGATTATTTAGATACAAAATATGAATCGGTCCATCCATTCATCCACAGAAGTTTGGTTACCTGAGGTGAACTGCACACCGCTTCCTCCAAATCTTGAGGTGGGCTATTTAATACAACGCTTTTGTTTATTTATATAGACCTCGGTCCGTCTCATCATCAAGGAGAGTGCCTACGCAAGTGCTAACGTAGACCTTGCAGCACCTGAATTCAAATGTCCAATGTATGGATTCCTTCTATTATTAGCACATTTTGAGTGTCAGTTCATAGGCCGTTTTGGTATTGTCCGATATTCATATAGAATATCTAATTGAAACTATAATATTGAATTATTGGCCCAGTAACAACGACAATAGGCCTGAACCAAATAAATAATAACTTCTCAGTAAATAAAACATTTGGAAATATTTTCAATATATTCAAAGTGATTTATATATAAATTGGAATACAAATCTCTCGATTCGGCTCATTGACATACTTAGTGGGCCGATATTGTTAATACTTATATAGGCATATACGGAAGCTACAGATTCAGACAATTTTTTTTAAAATCATCATTATCCTCCCTATTTTATGAAAGTATTATATTTATATTAGTTTTTTATGTTGTATTTTTTTTTAACACTGGTCTTTTTTTGGTGGACAGCGAGTTTGTGAGGACAGCGTTTTCTAAACACGAGCTGAAACCTCCGAAAATCAGTGACCTTCTAAAACCAAACCAACACGGAATCCATGACATTTCATCTGGAGAAGGAATAACACTCAAATGAACATCTCAACAACACACACACACACCAACAATTAAGGAACTAAAATCAAAAATATAATATGCCAGATATACGGGCAACTGGGCAGCTCCCAGTGTCCACCAGCAGAATACTGGTTGTACTTGGTAGCTCTAGTTTCCACCGGTAGTACACTATGGTTACACTGTACAGCTCCCACTGTTCACCAGTAGAAAACTGGTTGAACTGGGCAGCTCCCAGTATCCACCATTAGTAGACTATGGTTACACTGGGCCGCTTCCACTATCCACCAGTAGAAAACTGGTTAAACAGGCGACTCCATCCACCAGTAGAAAACTGGTTGAACTGGGCAGCTCCCAGTGTCCACCAGTGGAAGACTGTGGTTGTACTGGGCAGCTCCCAGTGTCCACCAGTCGAATCGAAGACTATGGTTGTACAGGGCAACTCCCGGTGTCCACCAGTGGAAGACTGTGGTTGTACTGGGCAGCTCCCAGTTTCCACCAGTAGTCGACTATGGTTACACAGGGAAGCTCCCAATCTTCCCAGAACAGAACACCAGTTGAATCAGATGAAAGCTGGCATCTCAAAAGTAACAAGACGAATAGTTTGGTGCTTGTTGTGCTGGCTGCTCCGTCATCCACGTCGCTCTCTGACCTTTAATCACTGACTGATGATGACAGCATGTCCATACGGCACTCCCATTGGCTGGTTGCATCCAATTAGAATGGATGTCACACAGGAACTAGTCGTCCTCCGTTTCCCCTAATGAGCAAATAGACTAAACTAAAGACACAGGAAGGAGCCAGTTTAAAAAATGATAGCAATCGCAATCTATGAAATACGTAAGAGTGTTTATATAATGTTCAATAGTGTGTATACACAATAATATATATAGTGATTTGTATATTCCAGTGTATATCTATTACTTCATACCAAGGGATGCTTGGAGAGTGTGAAGAGCCATCCTGGCTAGCTGAATCTGGTTATGACTCATGCAGCAAGGACAGACGTCGCTGCCACAGACATGAACTCTATACTGGGAAACTAGAAGACACTAGATGCTTCCTAATTATTCCAAGGTCACTCAGAAAGTTAGCATGGCAAGTAGCATGGCAAGCTAGCACCACAAGCTAGGGACCACTCACTGAGATGCCAATTAGTTGACAATAGTAATCAGCTAGTGCACACATACTGAGATCCACATCTTTTTCACATTTGGAAAAGGTGTCACAGGGTTGTTTAGCTGATGAGGACCTCAGAATAGAAGGAGTGTAACAATGGAACTCTACTCTGTTGTGTATCACAAGAGCATGTTGGTGACACTGTGGAGGTGACATCATGGAGGTGTCATCATGGAGGTGACATCATGAATCTGACACCATGTTAGGGACATCATGGAGGTGACACCATGGAAGTGCCATCGTGGATGTGACATCATGGAGGTGACATCATGGAGGGGACATCATGAATCTGACATCATGAAGGTGACACCATGTTAGGGACATCATGGAGGTGCCATCGTGGAGGTGACATCGCGGAGGTGACGTCAAGGAGTTGGCACCATGGAGGTGACATCATGAAGGTGAGCCCATGGAGGTGATACTACGGACATGACATCATTGAGGTGACATCATGGTGATGATACTATGGAAGTGACTTCATGGAGGTGACACTTGAAGTGACATCACAGCAATGATACCATGGAGGTGAAACCACGGTGTTGAAAGGGATTCTTTTTTGGATACAGGTCAAGTAGCAGGTAGGGTTTAGGCATCTTGCTCAAGGATGCCAAATAGACTGGGGAATCGCTGGGGATCAAACCAGTACCACCACTGCATTTTCATACAGATCACCAGGAAGTTCGCTCACCAAAGCGACGGCTGGTGTGTGTGTGTGTGTTCAGGGGTCACCGGAAGGTGAGGGTTAGTCCGGTCTCCAGGTGACCATGGCGACCAGACCACCTCCGCATCATCAAGACGACAGCGCAACCTTTACCGGACCCGATGTTGGTAGCTGCCGTCGGAATCCAATGCAAAGGGCAGAGATCAAGTTAGATCTGATTCAGGAGAGAGAGAGAGAGAGAGAGAGAGAGAGAGAGAGAGAGAGAGAGAGAGAGAGAGAGAGAGAGAGAGAGAGAGAGAGAGAGAGAGAGAGAGACACACACACAGAGAGAGAGAGAGAGACAGAGAGAGAGAGAGAGAGAGAGACAGAGAGAGAGAGGACTTTGGTGGTAAGGGCATGCTCTTAATAAAAGAAACTTCAGTCACCCACACACAATGCAATAGCTGTTGGCAGTGTACAATTCAAACACAAAAACTCCCAGAACTAGGAGAACGCAGTACCCCGGTTTTTAATACATTATAATTATTGTTTCTGCATCGTTTTTTTGCAATAGTTAATTATGTTATATTCGCATGCTAACAAACAATATAAATATAATGCGTTAATCTTTATTTTAAACAAATAAATGTAAAAAACAACAAGAGACGCTGTGTGTGTGTCTGTGAGTGAGTGCGCGTGTGTTCTTAGAGGAGGGTCTTTACTCCTCGCCGTCTTTCGCGTGAACTCTACCCCACATGTTCCGTGCTCGGTGCTGTTGGTGGGAGGAGGGAACCAAGCGACGTAGAACAGCAGCGCCTCATCGACGTTACAGACCGCCGAAACCACAGAAAAATATATTCCATTCCTTCGACACTCGACAGTAATGGCAGGACGTGACAGAATAGCCCACCTCCTCCGACAGCTCGAGAAAGCTGCGTAAGTGAAAAGTTTTTTCTGTATTTCAAACAAAAAGTAAAGAATGCAACGGTTCGCGTGCCGCGCAGTTCAGTAGTTCTACTTGTGGGCTGAAACGTGCATGTTTACGAAAGTGTAGCTCCAAATATGACCTTTAAAACCGACATTTTTAAAATGGTTGCTTTTTTTTTATAGGTGCAGGTGTCCTGCACATTCTAACACGTATCACCAAGGTACGATGAATGAACTGCTTTCATATCGAGTATACCTCCAATTTCGTAGTCGTCCGTTCTTCATAGTGGAATATTAATTGATGTGTGTTCTGGGGTTAGGTGCTGGAGCTGCGGCGTGCACGGTCAGAAAAACCGACTATGCATTTGAGGTAAAGGAGATCACACGCGTTCACAGTGCACGCTTGTGTGTCCTACCAGAATTATAATGGTTGTTAAATAAACACCCGAGCACATTCTCACATATTGAATGAATGTTAATGTGTTTATTGTCAGATGGCCAGCTCCAACATCAGATATGGAGAGGGGGTCACCCGGGAGATCGGAATGGTAACATGACGTCATTTTCTTACTAAAATAAAAATCCCGCAAACACACATTATAATTTACATATTGTTTACGCACAGACACCCACACACACTAGAACAGGCAATCACACACACCCGGACACATACACACGGACACATACACACTTGTGTGCTGTAACATTCCCTCTGGTCGTTGTGTAGGACCTTCAGAACATGGGGGCCCGTAACGTGTGTGTGATGACGGATAGGAACCTGTCCGTTCTGCCGCCGGTGAAAGCCGTCCT
The DNA here is from genome assembly GCA_900323295.1 of Molva molva. Taxonomy (NCBI): domain Eukaryota; kingdom Metazoa; phylum Chordata; class Actinopteri; order Gadiformes; family Lotidae; genus Molva; species Molva molva. Next base: position 5,947 of record OOFG01002889.1, read on the forward strand.
GGAGTCGCTGGCTCAGAACGGAGTGAACTACAAGGTGTATGACCAGGTCCGAGTGGAGCCCACAGACACCAGGTAGATGCGTTCACCAGCAGGGGGAGACAACGTCTTAAACACATCGTTTCGCTCTGTGTAAAAGCTCTCAATGAATTATGAGCCGAGTTTAACCATCGATAATTGATAGGCATCTTATGCTCCCGACAGAGGGAAGAAGGAAAAGACAACTTAACCCATTTGTTTGCAGAGAGTACATCGGTCAGGCATTTTAGCAGAACTGACCCTAATATAAACAGCTACTACCTGTATTCACCAGGCTGTTATATGATATTGCCAAAGCTCAGGACTAATCGTGTAGTGACGGCTTTAATTACACGAGCACATTTTGTTCCAGTTAAGAGACGACACATATTTCTTACACTATATTCATTATCAACTTACGAAAACTAGGTCGCTGGTTAATGTTTGTCGAACTACTTCAAGCCTCCACTACTGAGAATGCTAGAAGATGACTGTGATTTTTAAATGGATCTCTCTGTGAGCAGCTTTAAGCAAGCCATCGCCTTCGCCAAGAAAGACTCCTTCGACGTCTATGTCGCGGTGGGCGGGGGCTCGGTGATTGACACCTGCAAAGCAGCCAATCTGTACGCCAGCCACCCTGAGGCAGAGTTTCTGGACTTTGTCAACGCTCCCATCGGGAAAGGGAAGCCTGTTACAGGCGTCCTCAAGCCTCTGATTGCAGGTACCAAGAAAAAATGCTTTAGCGGCGTCCGCACAGACCTCAGATTAAGGCCAGTAGCACGATTAGCTGAGCCACTGCAGGATTAGGCGGCAGAAGGGTGCCAAGCTCAGTGTAGTGACCACAATGATGAACACGTTGAGGGACATTGAGCGACATACGAGTTTGAGTTCTGATTGGCCTTAGTCACTGGTATAAACACACAGCCATATCATGTTTTTGATAGTATAACAGACAATATTGAAACTTCAATTCAGTTCAGCAAAAGCTTAAAAACGATCAAAGTTTGTTTCATAGAAGTAAAGCATAAGTAAAGTAATAACACACTAGTAACTGCGACCACACTGATACCACCATTTTTTGCGACATGCACTCGTCCTCTTCCATTGTTCATAAATGTATTCAACAAAGTACTAGTCATGTGATGTAGCAAATAGTGGCCTCTAATCATCTCATAATAACTTCTCAGCCATCAGAAAGTCCCATCATATTCAACACAGGTGGGCTGCCAGAACACACTTATTGAGTGAGAGAACTTGGTATCATTGAAGAGGAGAGGGCTTATAACAGAACTTGATCAACAAATGAGCTTTGTATTTATTTTCAGGCTGAATGATCAAGACCTCAGCTGACCTATATTGACTAAAATGAGATTAATATTAATAATATAATGAGGCGGAAACACGTAATTTCTTCTTCTGTTTAGTTCCCACGACGGCCGGAACTGGCAGTGAAACCACGGGAGTGGCCATTTTTGATTTTGAAGAACTGAAGGCCAAAACGGGTGAGTTTTACAGAAACTCTTAAGCTCTGTTCCTAGACACGTGGTTGTGGCTGAATATGAATATGCTGTCTGTGGTCTGGTGTGTCCAGGAATAGCCAGCAGGGCCATCAAGCCAACCCTGGGGATTGTGGACCCGCTCCATACACTGCACATGCCTGAGAGGGTCGCCGCCAACAGTGGCTTTGACGTGCTCTGGTGAGAACACTAGCAACAAGCAACTCTTGTTGCTTCCTCATATTATACAGAGAACCTCCTTCCTTCAGGGTCCCAGAGGTCTTTAGTTCTGATCAAGGTGTGCCGTCGATAAGGTGCCACGTTGTTGTTTTGTCCATTGGTCAGGTGGACTCTGGAGGGTCTGTCTCTTAGGTTATTTTCATAGATCTTTATCCTACACATGTGAGCACTGGCCTTAAAGGTTTTATGGTCGGACTGGGGTCAGCCAACATCACCTGTCACTAACACACCTTGAGGAGAGCAGAGGTCCGCATCCCAGAGTTTGTTGACCTTCTTTCCTATTCAGTGATGCTCTGAAGGCTCTCTCTGGAATCTAGTGTGAATGCTGACGCTAGGATAACAGATCCTAGTATAGCAAAACCACATGGATATGCCCTTTCTTCAAATACATGGAACCAGAGATTCACACTTCCACATACATTTGAGTTGATATATGTACTAAACTGTGTTTGCTATTCACATAAGTGCCCCTTGTTAAAGCCAATGAGACTCTTGTAAGGCCTTTCTTCACTGACAATACTTAAACGAAAAACCCCAAACTAAATATGTGAATAAATATCTAGCAGTGAAATGCTATGGGAGTGGACGATAACCAACCATCAACTTAACCATCACCCTAGGAGGGTAAAGGTAAAGGGGGGTGGTCTGTTGTTGTAAACGTTGTTCTCGTCTTAATCCCCCTACCCCCCACTAGCCACTCCCTGGAGTCCTACACCGCCCTGCCCTACAACATGCGAAAGCCCTGTCCCCCAAACCCCATCAACCGCCCCGCCTACCAGGGCAGCAACCCTATCAGCGATGTCTGGTCCAGACACGCCCTCAACGTGGTTGCCAAATACATGAAACGGTAGGACCAATAAGAAAAACCTAACAAGCAGAATAAATAATGTGTCATGTACTTACGGAGTAAAGTTGCACTCTTTTTTGTTAGAAGAATGTTGATGATTTTTTTTCTTCTTCAACATGACGGAAAATTGCAAAAGATGCTTACAGAATATGGCTTTATAACCTCTACAGATTCAAAATAAGAACAGTCCAATAAAATCCAGCAACTATATAAGCAGTTCGACCAGGTATACTGGTTCTGAAATAACATTTTGAGATTGTAGATGGAGCAGTACTCACACTAAGTTGAAAGGCTAGGTCCGGGTCACAATTCTTTCAGAGCCATCCCTCTCCAGGTGCTGTTCTGTTCAGAGTTCTGCTCTGCTCACATATTCCAGGGCTGTTCGAGATCCAGAGGACCTGGAGGCGCGTTCCAGCATGCATCTGGCCAGTGTGTTTGCAGGGATCGGATTTGGAAATGCAGGAGTCCATTTGTGGTGAGTCTAGTGCTAGAGAAGCCCCTTCCAGCCTTCGCGCTACATTGAGTTCAGGGCAGGGCTGCTTAGCTGTACCCCTGAGCTGTTACTGGCCAGGTAGTCAGGGTTTTGGAGGGGTTTGGCTACACTTGTAGCTCTGCCTCCAACCACCAGGGGTGGGATAGTATGAAGAATAGGGTGTTCGACTCACAGACGAAAGGTAGTGGGTTCGAACACCAATGTTCCCATAGGCATGTTTTCATCCCAAATGTACCTATCGGCATGTCATAACCCCTACCTGCTCAATTACAATAAATTCACTGCAAAGCCCTTTGGGCCAAATAGTAAGTAATAGCCCCTCCCCCCTTCAACTTCTTAGTACTCTTGAGTACTTTTATTTCTTAATCTTTACAATATTTTACCATCTAATAGTACTCAATTTATTATCTTATACTAATAGAGTCTAGTGCTGTCTTATACCGTGTTTATCTTATTTGAAGTGGATCTTATATAGTCACTGAATGGCTCTCTGTTACCTCTGTTTAGCCATGGGATGTCATATCCAATTGCTGGCAACGTCAAGACCTACAGGGCTAAAGGCTACAATGTGGACCACCCAGTAGTGGTAAGATGTACTTATTATGATTATTACGACCTTTTAATATATCCTTAACATTTTGAGTGGAAAGATTAACTGTGTTTGTGTGTGTGTGTGTATGTTTGTGTTTCTATAGCCTCATGGACTTTCTGTGGTCCTCACATCTCCAGCGGTGTTCAACTTCACTGCCCCCATGTGTCCAGAGCGCCACCTAGAGGCTGCTGAGATCCTAGGTAAATGGCAACAACAACTACAAATTTAGGAAATATTATATTAAGTAGGATTTAATTTCCACCCTGAATTTCCTTCTGTCCTTATGATCACCACTTTTTACTGATCACAGCTGCTCTGGTTATTGGGGTTCAGGATAGGCTTGTGGTTGGGGTGTTCGAATCCTAGCTGGAAGGTATTGGATTTGATTCCCAATGTCCATAGCTTACCTGTACATCCTTGAGCAAGATGTCCTAACCCCTACCTGCTCCTTATTGACACGTATCTGAATAATCCACTGTAAATTGCTTTTGATAAGTGTCTTAAGTGTGCTAAATTACAAACAGTAATTAGCCAATTGTGTGTG
>OOFG01002890.1:0-10228 GCA_900323295.1 Molva molva
GGACACAGGTGGGGATTTAACTAGTCCGATCCGGCTGTTACGAACCCTCCTGTGGTCTGAGCCACCTTCTTTTCCCAGGTCAAAAAGGAAAAAGTGGCCTCAAATGAATAGCTGTTCAGCCATTTAGCGTCATGAGTGCGTCGCGTCACCCGGCTAACCTCCCCGCGCTCACAACTGTCACTACCAATGATACGGCCCGCGGCTCACCTGATCAATTATGTAAACCTTTATTTGAGCGTGAAAATGTCTCACTTTCAGAATAGCTCTCTCTGTGGTGAGTCATGGTGTCAAAAAGTGGAAGGAGGAAAAGTAAGCCATAGCTCATACTCTCCTTATTTTTTATTGCGGAGAAACTGATTTATTTGCTGTTTGCACATCTGATGCTTGTTTTTTAATTGGAAGTATTGCGTGTTTGTGCAGATATATGAGCTGCATTTCAGAGAGTTGCAGTTCGCTCATCAACAGCAAAGAAGTATTCAAAAGACACACAAACACACACACACGTACGCAAACTTTCATTAAAATGTGCCAGGCATGGATTCTTCATTTTAAAGAGATTCCTAATTAATTGTATAACTTTTAACAATGCTCCATATCCTTTGTAAACGTTGCCTCAGCAATAATGTCGGATCCAGAAGCTCCACAATGCTGCAGCTGAACCTCTTGGGGGAGACTGCACAGCGCCTGCAACGCAAACCAGGAAGTGCGAGGGGTGGAGTTACGCAGGGTTTCCTGTTTTGTCCATTCGAGAGTGACAAGATGGAGGTTTCAGGAGACGATCTTAGTACAGTGGCCAGTCTACTACACGTGTTTGATTTTAAACGTTTGCATACCCTTTGTGTAAGGAAGTTGGTGTCCGGACGTTTTCACTTGTCTTCCCACCGACTGTGAGAAAAGTATAGTATGTGTGAACGCTTCAGATAGCATCTTTTTTATTAGACCTCCAATATGATCAGCTGCAGCAGGTTTCCCGTCCGAGTTTTTGCCTTTTAGTAATTTGTTTCTCCTCTGGTTTGAAAGATCGAAGCCATGGCAGCCAACAGACGTAACATTTTTGACTGAGTTTTTTTTGTCCCTTCCAATGGATGGTCAGCCATATTACGTTTGAGGTTGTTTGTTTCCAGTACAGACAAACACGCACCTTCAGATCCACGCCCCCAGGAACATGATTGGCAGAAACAAATTTGAAGCAAAAGAAGGTGGAAGGTTCACACAGATCTGTGCTCGTCTGCCATCAGATTTTAAATGTAAATCTGACTATCACAGCAACTCCAGGAGGAGCAGTTGCTGTAGTTCTCAAAGTGCATTTGTGTTATCCATCCGCCTTTAAGGTATATGGAATATCCATTCCTTTTCTAAGACTCACCGTCCCTCTCGGCTTAAAGTGATGCTTATGTACTCGAGGAGAAGAAAATATGTTGACAAATAAAAGCAAGCCTAATATCTGACAACAAGCTAATGACATCCCACTAGAAAGCAATCACACAGAATTCCTTTAAAAAAAAGAAAATGATTGCCTATTCTTGTGTGCACGAATAAATTACAAATTTGATCTACAAATAATAATACTGTGAAATACTGGGCGACATGCCAACAATGTGAGTCCTATCATATAAATATTTGGTCAATGTTATCAATGGGCACCAAGCCTTGTGCTGCCTGCTCCTTTAGCCTGGCTGAGCACCTCGCTGCTTTAGCCTGGCTGAGCACCTCGCTGCTTTAGCCTGGCTGAGCACCTCGCTCCTTTGGCCTGGCTGAGCACCTCGCTCCTTTGGCCTGGCTGAGCACCTCGCTCCTTTGGCCTGGCTGAGCACCTCGCTCCTTTGGCCTGGCTGAGCACCTCGCTCCTTTGGCCTGGCTGAGCACCTCGCTCCTTCCTTCCTTGACTGCCTTTTAGGCGGAGCGCCCTGGACGCCCCAAGTTCAAAAAACTTAAACTCTGGAAAAAAGCGGCCAATGTCATTGTGGGTTTCGATGTAGACTTGGATCTTGGATCCAGCGGTGCTGCCGTGTTATAGCAGAGCTTCTGGGGGGAGATGGCACAGAGAAACAAACAAAATGAAGGGGCAGAGTTAGCCTCGTTTCCTGTTTCGTTACGAAATATTTGACTGAAGAGAAACGGGTAGATGGTGCTTTTATTATTTTAATAAGTGTATTTCTACAGTGGCCAGTTTACACCGTGTCGATTTGAAACCTTTACTGTTGGCCAGTTGGCCGTTGTGTTTGCTGTTAATAGCCAATTTTGTGCTTGCGGATCCCATGATTGGTCGGAGCAATAATGAAGATGAAGAGAGAGAAATGCGCCGTTCACCGAAATTTCAGCTCATCCGCCGTCGGTTAATAGATCATTCATCTAGTCTGGTTTGTGAGACACGCTGCTCCGCCTTTTTCTATGCTTCAACAAAAGGCCGTGCAGTGCAGCACACGCTTTATAGCCTGCAAAGGTTTCGGTGTAATCGACACCTAATCAGGCAACTTATTTGGCATGTTACATTTGTTCACGTGTTGAATTCGAGAGGGAGACTAAGTAAACATGAATGCTGTAGAGTGGACCGGGTGATCAAACCTTCGTTAAAGTCTCTCTCTCTGCTTCTTTGTGCCAGTTCTCCCCAAGAGCATGTAGCGTGAGCACGCCTGCCAAAAACCTAAAGGCAACACTTTACAAGAAGGGTCCGATAGTTATCCACTGATCAGCATTAACAGTTATGCAGTAGTAAGGATTAACAAACAGTTAATTAAGAGTTAACTTATGGTCTAGTATTAATTTAACAATGGTGTTCATGTTAACTTTGGTTTTCATTTATACATTGTTTAATAGGGTTAGGGTTAACCCTAACCCTATTAAACAATGTATAAATGAAAACCAAAGTTAACATGAACACCATAGGGTTAACCCTAACCCTATTAAATAATGTATAAATTAATATCTTAGTTAACATGAGCAGAATTAGTAAACACAAACAACAATAGTGAAGGATTACTAGACAACTTATTGATAGTTAATGCTTATTACTGCTTTAACTAATGTGCATTAATTGATAATAAATGTACCCTTATAAGGGTGCATAATGTTACCAGGGTAGCGGGAATAGCGGGATCTCTTCTTTATTCGACATTTTGTAAAGTATTTGTAAGAGTTTTTGTCCTTCAACTTTCACAAACTCCCTACTGACTTGGATCCTGAAACAGAAAGTGCTGAACGCTATTGTTTCCATTTCTTGGCTGGAGCGTGCACACGCTGAATGCACTACGGCAGAATCGGTACAAGGAAGTAATTTTGACAAATGATACTGGTACGGGATGTTTTAAGGATGCCAGGAGAGACGTCTACATTGGTTGATCACCCAGACCGATATCGTCCTTTAAGCTCTGTCCAAGAACAAAGTTTAATAGGGATTTCAACGTGAGACACGAGTAGCAAGCAACACTTGCAAGATGAATGGAGCTGATAAGTAATTATAATCTAATTATAATAGTCCACCGTCCCATTGGGGGGGTGGATTGAGAGATAATTAGGCAATGTGAATGCTTTGGGCATCCCATTTATCAGTTCTTACTTTTTTTTTATCATCTCTTGCTTGTTATAAGAGATGAATATGTTGGTAAAATATGATGGGGCATTTTTAGCCCATCCAATAATTACACGTTATACAGTGCTTGAATAAAAAGGCAGAACTTGTTCGATATCAATATACTAAATAATATTTCTTAATAATTCTGGTAGAATTTTTATTTTAATTTTATTTTGTCCGTCACATAGCATTCGTTGGCCATGAAGAATAAAATAAGTAAATATAAAAAAACATCTAATCCAGATGCAAGATGACAGCAAGCGTTTTCTTCAGGAGGTGAGAACGATGCATGCCACGATGCTCAAGGGCTCTGGCAGTTTTCTCGTGTCCTCAGGGGATGAAGGAATTAATAAGTGACCTTTGCCCTGTATCACCGGCTCATTTCTCCCATACACCCCGAGCACTTCCTCTCATTCTATTTTTTTGTCAGTCGTGCCCTCCTGTCGACGGAAATCTCTGGAAGGAAGGACAGAAACACGTTGAATGTCTGCACCTTGCCTGAGCTTTAAAAGGATCCAATTATTCAAATTAGCCTCCGGCAACTCTGCCATGATGTTTGACAGGTTAAGTGTTGGGCTTTGATATTCTTGTATCACAATACCAATGCATACGAGTTACACAAGCTCCCCTGATCGACAAAGGCCTACATATATTCTTTTATTTACCGCCTGGGAAATATAGCATTTGATTATCTATAAAACGTTTGCATCTATAGTGGGTGAAATTGCCTGGCGATGTAATGCAGGGGTTAAAACATGTTTGACCGACCACTGAAAGCACAATTATTTGGAGAAAAGAACGACTTTGCAATGAAACGATCAACACATATGGCTTGCCATAAGTGTACAGTAAACAAACGCTGTGTAAATAACTACTTTCATAAAAATAAAAAAAACAGATGTTAAAATTCAAATGGGGCCTGCGAAGGAGAGGCAAGGAATCTTTTATCTATCCCATAATGCCAACAGGACACCCCCATAACCCCCAGGATGTCCAACACTGAGCTCAGTTCTGCATGTTAATATTAAACCGTGCGTTTTGCTTTTTACCGTCAATAATTCATTGATGCTGAAGTGGTTTCAGGTGCTGCGATATGGAGGTTTATTTGGGGACTTTATCATTTGTAAACCACAGAACACAATTCAGATTGCGTATAGCACAATCCACTAATGTTTTTTACTTGTGTCTTGTAAAAATATATCCACACTCACTTTTAAACGTCTAAGAGAGAGTAAGCTATATGGTGTTTTCATCAGAATGCTATAGGTGTTACAACACCGTAACCTCAAACCGTATGTATCAATCACTCTGATCGATACATAATACGGTTATAAACACACACTTTAGCTTCCGTGTCGCGCTATTCTACATGATCCGTCATTCTGAACACATTTCTGTCATTCCAAATGTTCTGTAATCCGCAAAGTCTGATCGTTAATTCCTTGTGTCAATTACATGTTTATCAACGGCCAATCAAAGGTTACAATTTAAAAATGTAAGTGGGAGGTTTTCGCTGCCTATGGCACCACACTCGCTCGGCGAGTCCTTCGCTAGAGGAGGTGCACTACTCAGTGAGATCCTGCACGTAATTCTACATAGATTTCTGTCATTCAAACTACTCTGAATTAGTTTACTTATAAACAGGCAACTTACTTAGAAAGATGTGGGCTTAAACTGGGCTCAGCCAATAAATGAAGCCAATGGGGTGGAGCAGTGCCGGGCTCAGACAGGACGTTGTTCGGCTTGTTTCCTTTGCCCGATCTAAGCTCTAGCCTGCACCTGTAGATGGTGATATGCGCATTTGGGTGTTCCTGGCATGGTCTGTCTGGCATGTAGCTTTACAAAAGAGGACAAGAAAACAATGTGGTATGTTGGATGTTTATTCACAAATTTCTCAAATAGAACATAATTCTCAACATGCACGTGTGGCGTAACGTATTTATAGGGTCTAGATTGTTCACTGTAGCCTCCTTCACTTTCAGCAGCTTGTTTATATGTATGTCAACATATTTAAAACCGTCGTGTTTATGTAATCCGTTCTCACTGTGCTTGTTAAGCTTTGTTTACCATCTCATTTGTTTGTAATTCTTTTTTATATTAATCATTACAGTCGTCCTTCTTGTTAGCCAGCTAGATTGGCTAACACCATGGTGCTTGGTTAGCACCATGGCGCTGTTTTACTCGCATCGTGATGAGCTCTGACCTCTTAGTTAGAGAAGGGCTTTAAAGTGATGTGTCCAGCTGTATCTTCAACTACGAAGGTGAGTAATATTCCTTTTTCAATTAACTACCACATTGCAGAGAAACACTGAGACATTCAGTAATTTTGCATTGACTGGTTTATTAGTCTGTTTTTGATAATGCATAATTGTGAATTTAGATCAATAGAAATACCATGATACCATACGTTCACCATAGTTAAGTGATTAAAACTACACGCTTAAATCGTTCAGCAATGTATTAAATCATAATCCACTTCCTATTAAATATGACACGCTTAATCAGAAATGTTAAGTACACCAATGAATGTCCCTCCTTACTCTCAGTTGTAAACCTGGACATTCTGTTTCATAGAGTCTACAGGTCCCTAGCGGGACCTCTTGCTAACGTCCCGTGTAGCGTTCTGTCTTGCCAACAGCCACCAGTGACGCCCATGATTACCATGTTGTTTTGTTAGCTACTCAAGTTGCTATGCCTTACATTTACATTTACATTTACATTTACATTTAGGGCATTTAGCAGACACTTTTATCCAAAGCGACTTACATGATTACATTTGTCAGAAGAAAGAGAAAGAACAACATATCGCTGTCGGTAAAGTAAGGATGTTCAGAGAACAAGTGCCAAGCACTTACAATTGCTAGGTTAACCCATTCCCCAACAAAGAGAGCTAGGATAAGATGCTACACGATGCTAAGTACTATTTTTAAGTGCCAGTACGTACAACATACAATAGCTGTGTACATTAAGTGCCTGGACGTACAAACATAGAATAAGTGCGTAAGAGGGGTGTTTTTAGGCCTTTGCTAAGTTCATTTCATCATAAAGTTGGAAAAGTTAAATTAATGTGACTGACTGCCTTATGTATTAAATTTTATATTGCAAGAACAAATCACACAATCTGAATATTGTAATAGTGTCGTAGTAAAATCAATCCTGATAATATCATTCATGATAGTCTTCCTTACTTTATTACTAGTTAATTTAAAAGACCTTTGTATACGTTTTCTTTGCACCTAGAGGGAGCAACCTTCCCCGTTTTGTTAGTGTATCGCCACTCTAGACAAGTTCACAGTATTCTGTATTCTGGTCCAAAAGTAACATGTTGTATTATATAAATATATGTATTATATAAATATCAAAGTGATAAAAATCAATAAATAGATAACCATAAGCTACGCATCTATCTATCTAACCACTAGCCTTTGACCAATAGGCCTACCGACCCTAAAATATAGACAAGGCTTAATTTACTCAGAATTAATTACATATGAACTATAGTAATATTCATAGGTACGGTTGCACTGTCGTAGCATGCGGCTGGAAATCAGAGATGGAGCATTCAGCACATAAAATGTAAAACAAGAAATACTTCTGTTAAAGAACGTTGTACATAGATGTAAAAGGGTAACGGTATACTAGATCAGATCCAAGACCAGTGTGTATGTTTCCCTCCCTCCTTAATCGATTCAGCCAGTTGCAACATTCATTTTACTTATTTATTTACTCATATTTGTTGAAATTCTCTTTACATCCCGACGGCATTCGATATATAAAATGCTCTGAAAACAAATAAAAAATAATTTGTATCTGTGGCTGTAGCAGGCCTGTAATAAGCCCATCCAATCATTTATTTTGGCCCGAATGAAATGATTGGATGGGCTACCTGTCTGTCTACCTGCCTCCCCAGCTACCTGTCCAAACTCTGCCTCACTCATTGCACATGTTCTAGAGTCCATACTAGCCAACCTTGAGCCCTCAGAAATAGGGAGCTTTTCCGAAATCACAACACAGGGGTCTGGGCCCAACCGGAAGCGGACATTGAGAACCGGGTCTCTCCCGGGAAAATTGGGAGGGTTTGCAAGTATGCTGCACCCGGGTCTTCGAGAAGGCTGCAGCCCGAAGACAAAGGACAGTGAACACTAGCGAGGGTATACGTCACTACATTGTGCGAGTAGTATAGGTAGAGTTTATAAGTGACTTAATAAACATCCAACATAAAAGTTGTTTTCTTGTCTTCATTTGTATAAAGAAACTAAGTCATGACGGACACAATTAAAATAGCCATGGCAAGCATGCATTTTATTTATGCATTTTCTTACAAGGCCAGAAAACAACACTTAAATGAGAATGTCAGCATCTACAGCTGCATGCTACATACACAGATTTTACAGATCAGCTGCTACGGTACAATTGGACTAAACCCAACGAGATCCACAAATGTGTATAAATGAGTTTACCTGTAAAATTATGTTCTAAAATATAGTGTTGACATCAGTTAACAAGACAAGTAAAAGTGTTTTTTTGTGGATCATGAATTATTAACGTGGATATGCTTTTACAAAGCACAAGCACAAAATATTTGTGGATCGGGCTACATGCAATGTGAACTGTCTGTGGGTTACAAATAATAATGTCTAATAAAAAGGTCCATGCTAGGTCACCTGCTGACTGGGTTGAAACAGAGGTCATTAGTCAGAAGCCACTTGTGACTTAGCAACCATAGGTACCCCCTTTTTACACTACACACACACACACACACACACACACACACACGAAGATGTTGTATTTAGCAAGTTTGTCGCCTTTGCTAATGTATGTTATTGGGAGTACGCCGGTGTCACACACACACACATACACACACACACACACGCACACACACACACACACTCTTAGATCGAAAAACTAGGTATTTGCTGGCTATATCTGCGCCATGCGCTGCAATTTCATTAAATAATTTTTTGGGGAAAAGCTAAGATCTCTTATTTTGAAACCAACTCCAAACAAGTTTCTGCATACTCTTGATAACATTGGCTCCTGAACCGTGGCCATTGCTCGAGCATTTATCTTCCTACTGAAACGGTGATTATATTTTTTGGGATACGTAACAAGCACTTCAGTTAAAGATAACGGGTGGTTTGAAACTTTTCGGTCGTCACTGACTGTGACCCTGAACATGTCTTGCAACGTTTCTCTGACTGTGGGGCAGTTTTCACCGGCTGCTTTATAACCACGTTATATTTGGAGGAAGTTGCTCATACAAAAGCTTTACATTAGCATTCAGACGGCCATTGGGACAAAAGAACGGCATTACATTTAGGATTGTTTTGGCAACGGAAACAGAAGCTGGGGTAAGCATGCGACTGTGGATTCCCGTTTTTCACTTTCACTTTTGGCACTGACTAACCAGGGCTGCCAACCTTTCAGACTACACAATGAGTTTCGATTGAAGTTGTGTGAGCGTGACACATTTTCTGGGAGTCCAGTTTGGGGTCACCAGCGCCGGCCAAAGACTTTTATTTATAAATGTTTGTACTTGAAGTAAATAAATGGCTATTTACAGCCATTTCCCCAGTTATTTTACTTCTATATTAACCTCAGTATTTTCAACAATGTGGACAGGACTGTAGCCTTCAGTAGACCAAATAGTTGTTCCGATTGTAGCAGGTAACGTTAGGGTTGTCTCATTGTGCATCGCTTCCCATCAATGGAAAACCGCTGAATACATTTGCAAGTTAATGTTTCATAGGTGAATCAGGCAGGTTACCAAACGTTACCTACTCGAACCTACATAAAACACCTGTGTTCTGTAGTAGTAGTTATAGTGTTAGTGGGCTAATACGCACCACCTGACTGATTGTTTTTAGAATTCGAAGCCTCCGAAGTTGAGAACTAGTGGAGTCTGTCCAAAATATATTCAAAGCAGTCTGTAAATTGCGGCAAAACAGTCATTTGACAGCGTGAGAAAGAGGAGGGTTGGTGTGACAGCGTGTGAAGAAGGTCATTTGCTTGAGTCTCAGTGTAAGAATTGGCAGCTCTGCCATAACTAAGAAAATGACATGTAATGTAAATTGAAATGTTGCCATTTAATATAGTCGCATATAATATTGGATTCAAACACTTTGTACTGTTAACTCACTCCAAAAACAAGTAGTTTGAGAAGGACTATGGCAACTATAGTTAATGTAAATGCCCAGCCGGTTTACAGTAGTATCTAGGGCTGTATGGTAATTTGCTGCTAAACTAGTATCTTGATTTTCCAAATAATTAAGTAATTGTCGAATAGGCCTAAATGGGGTAGCCTGTCATTGTAAGTTAGGACCAATTTTCATGATTGTAGATTAGGGTAGATATGCAGCCTTTTCTAAGGCTTAAAATATAATGGAAATGTGTATAATGTATGTATAATGTATTACATCATGTAATGTGTGTCAGTGGTATTGTACCTTGGCTAGCATTAGTGTCGGGAGAGGTATGACGATGGTATTGTGACAACCCTGGCTGCATTAGCTAAATCCTCTCCCCGAAAAAAAAAGAACTCTCAAAACAAACCAAAAAAAGGCCATTCGAGATGGATCTTCATTGTCCTCGAGACAATGTGATACAAATCCACCATCTCGGGCGGGTGATGCATAACAGCGTCTACCCCCCCCCCCC
>OOFG01002894.1:0-10275 GCA_900323295.1 Molva molva
GGAGAAGTGACAGGTAAGAGATAGATAGAAAGGAGAGGTTAGAGAGAGGGAGGGAGAGGGAAAGGGAAATAAGAGAGAGAGAGAGAGGTGGGGGGGGAGAGAAAAAGAGAGAGGTGAGAGGGAGAGAGGGAGAGATACAGTGAGAGAGTTGAAAGAAGGGTGAGAGAGGGGGACAGGGAAATGAAAGAGTTTCATTTGACATTCAAGTGAAAAGTGTAAAACTATTGTTAAAATAAAGACCAGCAATACATCAAAAAACAACAATATGATGCAAAGTACAAGCATAATGTATTAATTACGCTGTATTAAAGCACATTAAATAAAGCCATGGACCAACACCATCCTCCGTCGCCGGTTGCGCCCCCTTAATCCCAGAACACACAACAGTGTCGGACGGCGGGGTCCTACCTCCACACACTGGGTGGGCATGCTGGCCGGCTTGTTGAATATGTTGAACTGGTACCAGCCGGGCTCCAGGGCGTGGTCGCACACCAGCTCCTGCAGGGAGGACTGCTGCAGCCCCCCGGAGTGGAAGGACACGCTGCGGTACGGGTTCTGGAGCAGGGAGTGGCCCCCTGGAGAGCACTCTGGAGGGGCCCCTGGAGACGGGAGAGAGGCGGGGAGCTACATGAACACAAGAGCCTCTGGATGGACACCAACATGTGGACACATGAGCAAATGAATCATGAACATGTGAGCCAATGGACATGATGAACACATGAACTTATGACCCAATGGACACATGACCCAATTAACTAATGGATGAAGGAATGCATGAACTAATGGACAAAGGATCAATCGATCGCCTTCACCCTTGGTGTGTGTATTGCTGAGGACTCAAGGAAGTACAGTGTGGAGTGGTTTGGATGAGGGTTCTGGAGAAGGTCCTTGAGAAGGTTCTGGAGAAGGTCTTGGAGAAGGTCCTGGAGAAGGTCCTGGAGAAGGTTCTAGAGAAGGTCCTGGAGAAGGTTCTAGAGAAGGTCCTGGAGAAGGTCCTGGAGAAGCAGCAAAATCGGAGGCCAAGCAAACGGCCCGTTCCGAACAGAAACGGTGTGACAAGTGCACTGCACTGCAGGCCAACATGCTTCTTAATGAAATGAAAAAGATTCACTGTAAGGCACTTTCAATAAAGTACCTGCTAAATACCTCAATGTGAGGTATTTATCATTCCTCAATCAAGAATGACTTGAGGTGACTACAGAGACATTGAGGAGACGTAAGGGTCAGACATGGACAACGGTGATCAAACCCCAGAACCTTTGGACCTTGGTTCACCCATCCTGCACAAGATGATCCTGCCCACAGTCATCCCATCCCCCTGAGAAGCTCTTGGACACCATGTGAAGCTCTTTCTGCAAGCTCCTTGCTTCACTAGTAAAAAGTAAGGTTCTGCAGCCAAGCATAATAACACAACATCACTGGCAGTCAAAGAGGAAAAGGAGCGGGTCTTGGGCCCAGCAGGATGTGACTGCTGATACCTCTGGTCCATCTGAAGATCAGTTTCCCAAAAGTGACGGTAGCAGAGGAAGCAGCTCAGAGGTTCTTGGCATTTATTGAGAAGCTGTAATTCTGAAACTCAGCAGGAGCTATCGTCCTCTTGGCTGTGGATTGGCCCTCTAAAAACCTCTCCAAAGGAGTCATTTACTTCTGCCTTGGAAGGTGTTATATGCAGGAGCAAGGATTCCACTTAAAATGTTTGCTTGCAAGATAGGGTATAAAGATATAGAAATTAACATATATGCCATTTCGTTGAAAAAAACAAGGATAGTTTTGTATGACTCGTAGAAACTGTCTGCATCACTATTTCACTTAGCAGCTACAATAAAGATATCCAGGAGCACATGGTGCTACTGCAGATGGCCAGGAAAGCCTATAGTCCTAGAGAAAGAAAGAGTATAGAAGATAGTATAATGAAGGAGAAATCATCGCGGCAGCCTAACTGTTTGGGCAGAGTCCAACTGCAGTGAAAGGCGATCTGCGGTCTGATTATGACATGGCGGGGATGAAGACGACCCAGCAGGAGATGACAGCACCTCTCCGGGCTGTCCACACACCCTTCCATCTCAACAACAACAGACCCTGGTCACTCGCTTCCCTCCTTCCTATTGGTCCGACCGGTTTCTCAGAACACACTGACCTCAACACCGGTTCTTCGCTACTGGTCGGCGTCACTGGGTAGCTGATTTCTCGGCTCACCTTCTTGGCCCCCGGAGTCAAGAGGGCTCCGCCGATGGGGAGTAGAAGGAGGAGAAGAAGGGAACAGTGGCCGCGAGACTAGACGTGGTATGCGCCCTTGGACGACAGCGCCATGATGGATGATGAGCTCTCAACGTTTGAATGCAACAAGGCATGTTTAGCAGCTGGACAAATGGACAAGAATAGCCGCAGGAATCCGAGACCTATACCTTGGGGTTATATGCGAGAAAAGCATCTAAATGCCGTGTGCGTTTTTGGATCCTCTCATAGGCAAAGTGTGTCACAGGAGATTGAATTAATGAAGCAATACGCCCAGTGGCCTCAAAGTACGTTTAATTCACATCGAAAGTTTTAAACTCACCTGTTTGAAATTGCATTTCTTTAGAAAACAATAATAAAACATACGGGAACACTTTTAAAACAAGTAAAAGTCCCATCGTCCAGCAGCAATCCAAGTGCGCGTTTGCAAAAAAACCCCACAAATTTTAAGACCCTCTTTTCCTTGAAGAGATGAGTCCGTGGTTTCAAAGATTTTGTGAATGCTCCCCGCTGCTCAGAATAAACCTCTTTTCGTATGAGCAGTTGGCTGTGTCGACGGTCACCGGACTACCGCAGCTGAAGTCGGCGTGCCTCGGAAACCGCATCACGTTGTTAGGAGGGGCATCCAACGACACCGCTTCTCCCAACATACCACCAGCTGGGGTACCTTCTCGATGCATGACTGCTCGTTACTCTAAAGGATGGTCGATTTTGTGACGCAGACTGTATGGGACTGTACTGTAACATTACAGTATTTTGGTTTGGATATAGTGTTAGAAAAGATTTGGAATGTCTGGACATTTAAGCTCACTTTCTCTGAATGCATTTTTAATCACTTTTAAAAGCTTTTAAAATTACGTTTATATTCTGCCATTCATTTTTTTCTACGTATTTAAATGGGAGACCTCAGTGACAACATACTGGCCAGTAATGCGATAGTTCTTTATTCTCGACCCTAAAAACAGATTTATTTTCTTCTGTAGAATATCAATGACAGAGCCAGGATAACAAATCAATGGATGAGTGAGAAGAGGCCTGCTGAAGTTTGATATCTGTGATCGTTGTAACGGTAGCCTAGACTGCTGGGATGCGCTTAAATGCTTAGCCAGCCTCTGTGCACATCAGCCGCCTCTGGCTCGATGTCTGCCAACAAACAGAAGGAGGATTTATAAACCAACAGAATTCAAGGGAATATTCATGTGTTTACAATCACTGTTTTTCAATGTGTGTAATAAAGGTTAAGTGTTTTCAGAACTATATGCTATAATGTCATTAATCATAATGATTGTTCCATTATTATATTGAAATGTGCTGATGCTGGTAATTTATGAGACAGAAGAAAAGGTGAATCCTAATATTAACACGTTTATGTTTCTTCTTGAACGGTCTTATCCACAGGGGCTCCGTGTTCAACGCTGAGATCGAGTTGTCTGTCTTGGTCAGACGCGTGTTGTCAGTTTGACATGAGAGGAAGAGAAGCAAAGGAACCCTTCCCTCGTAAATCTCCAGGGCCCTCATCCAGACCGGTCTGGAAAACCCATCACGCTAAAGGTCCTCAGCCACATTCTCATTTCCGCCACCCTGTCCGACGCAAACAACCTTCAAACCCTTTATATGGCCTTCGTTATAGTGAAGAACCTTGTCTTCATTATACTGTGGTATAGTTTATCGTTTTGCTTCACAAAGCCTCACTAAACTTTACTACCACTATGTTCATGTGGATGAGGTCTTCTGCTTTCACGGTCCACAACAACCCGCTGGGGTTAGTGGGTTGTTGTGGAGCCTCCTTCATGTACTCTACTCTACTCTAACATAAGCCTTACTGAAACCTAATACAATAATCCCAATTGATTAAGGCTCATTATCATTTTAGTGCATGCAATTTTCTCCTTTCATAATCAGTAATGCGCAGATGGACCAGGCTGAACATTTGCTTCTTTAATGATTCCAACTGGACCAGGGAGTACAGATTGTATTTAATAACTTTAATAACCACCATCCCTGTCCAATCACTTGATAGATCTGTGGTCCACAAGAAAAAACAAACCAAACACACATTTGCCTGGACACCGGGTCCCGGATTTATTTTCAAACCATAAGAAAGATGAGAAAACAAAATATAACACATTGATTAGCATCCCTTGTGTGGCTACAGTTAGCGACGTAGGCTACTGTGAGCAAGGAGAGTCTTCGGCCCGCTGACAGGCAGGGGTCATCGGCCCCCTTGTAACAAAAGCCTCCCTTATTGGCTCCTCTGAGGCGCCGTCGGCTGCGCTGGCCGTAAATGTCAGCCGCTTACAATACTGAACCGCCAGGGAGAAAGCCCTCTCCTTTATGAGGGCAAGGGGTCCCGGGCCCCCCCCGGAGAACAGATCCAGAGGGCCTGGGATCAGGTTTCATGTTGTGATCCCGGACCCCCACCCAGCCATGTCAAACACCCACCTACTGGGTGAAAACAGGATCACTGGCAACCGACTGCACTGTGTCCTACTCCTTCTGGCACATGCAGAGCTTTTGGGTTTTTTGGAGGGTTGGGGGTCAGGGTGGACTGGAGGGGTGCCCCTTTGTTTTAACCTCTGAACCCTGACATTATGACAGCTGTCGCACATGGACTGCGGTGGTGAGATCATAATGGGTGTTTGAAAATAAATAAATAGTACGTTATATAAATAATATATTTTTGTATTGTATTTTTCCTATAACCACTTTGAGATTTGTAACTATTAAACTGTTCGACACACATGCCTTGTCATGCTTAATAAAGTAGACGTATTTTCACATTAAAGGCACTCCTTAATGCCATGCCAGGACCACCAGTTGCCCTAGAAGTAGACTCACAGTCTCGTATATAAATCCTGAGCTCAACTCCAGAGACCGGGGACGTTCTCCCAGGTGTCGTTGCTTAAAACAGGGTGGAAACAATTACGGAGATAAAAACAAATTCTGCTTGCCAAACCAATCAAAAGTATTTAGGGCTGCTCTTCATGTTTGGGCGGTGACATAAATAATTCGTGTGTGCTTGTAAACACTGTCGTACCAAAACATCTTTCTTGTCTTGGGTTAAAAAATGTAAACAAAGTCGCTGTAAATCATTAATTTGACCAATCTTGTGGACAGCACACATTCGATGAAACGGAATCAAATAATGTAATGTTGCTCGGGACATCCATTTTCAATGTTTCATAAAGCTAAGGGCCTCCTATATCTCCAGTTTGTTTCACTACGGAGGATAATTTGGGGAGATTATAATTCGCGGTAAGGCGTCACTTCCTGTAAAATGTAACGTGCGTAGCTGAGCTGGCCGGAAGTTTGTTAGCTGCCGTTCCCGCCGGCCTTCTAACAACTAAATTGGAGTTGGATTTGGATTAAGAAATCCCCAAACGTTTCTTAGGCGGCGAGATCTCCAATCATCCGGTATCGCCAAACTAACCTAGAGGAGCATAGACTAAATCTTTTATTTTGAACAGCTGTCTGTTTCCGTTTTACAGCAACGCGCCGAATCTGAAAAAGAACGTCATCTCTGCATGCCGTCACGCTCTGCTTTGGTTTGAGGAAAGTTTCATATAACTGCGTATAACCTTCCGTTTAACTGCTAAGATATATGGTGGTACTGCAGTTTATTTTTCACATTTAGTCTGTATTTCCCTTCGGTGTCTTTCGAGTGGTCCTTAGTGAGTTAACTTATGAGCTGCTTAATAAAGTTTACAAAGTGTAGGCTATATGTTGCTATCTCATTTTTTATTATTTGATCAAACGGAACGCCATATATCGGCAAAGTGTGCCAACGCATATAAACTAGCTTGGAGTCGAAGAAACTAATTTGTTAATAACAAAATATCAAGTCAAAGTCAAAAGATTGGTTTACTGTGAAATAGCTCCACCTAGTGGTTTGGACTCCCATGCGTCACAGACGGGTTCATCCAAACGCTGGTCCAGATCACAAGCTAATCTAACTAAATAGGATTGCATGTGAATAACAAATAAATGGTTGAATAAAATCACAAAATAAATGCGTAAATAAGTGACTGTCAAGCAAAAATCATGATTGTGTACAAGTATATCGATATTAGATAAGATTTACTTAATTAATCCTAGATTGCTGTGTAAAATAATGTATCGTTGACACGAAGAGGGCTCATGTTCCTCTGTTGCTATAGCGAATGTTTTTGTGTTGACTACCGAGCTCAGCTGTTGTCTTTGTATTGTTTATGACATGTCAACTGTCCATGGTTACTAAGCAACCTCAAAGTTCTTTAGACAGAGATGCTGAGAGCACGATAACAAAACCACGAGATAAAGTCAGGAACTTCAAATACAAGTGTTTCCTTGTGTTTTTCATTGTATTTTGATTATTGATATTCTCCGTGAATAAGGGAATCCTATATCAGTCAATAAGGAGACACCTCTTGGGTTTTTGGTGGGAAAAAAAGCCTACAGAACTGCATTATTATTGGAAGATTCTTCTAACCAACATGATTCCAATCTCTTCTGACCGTTTTGACAGGAAGCTGCTGTTTTCCGCGAGACAGAACTTGGCAGCGAAGCGGAGCCGGTGTAGAATACCTCTGTCTGAGAGTGTGTCTGAGAGCCCCCGGCTGGATGTGTGGAGTATTCAAGCGCCAGATTTCTCTCCCAAACTCTACAGGTCCCTCTCAGGTCCTCGAGGTGATGGAGGGTTTAACCGACGTCCTCAAGCCTTGCCCTCCGGCGACACAGAGAGGACTCGTGGGCGAGATGTTTCCAAGGTTTTACACGTTAAGCGCGTTGTAGCGGAGATGTTAGGTGGGACCCACGGCAGGAGGGAACCCAGAAGGTTCATAACGTCCTACAAACCGCCGGACCCTCTTCAAGCGGAGCTGATGTTCGTCAAACTGGGGAAATTCCCTCCTTCAGGTCCTTACAGGAACCCCAGACCACATGACTTCAGACCGGTACAGAGAATTTGTGTTGTTCTTGTTTAATCTGAATCTATCAGATAGAAAATAACCGAAGTTTGAACAATAAGCAATTACGTTTTATTAATCCAGGCCACTCAAGCATTAGAAATACATTCCCTGTTTATGTGTAATGTATATTGTTATACACTACGTGGCGCCAAAGACAAGCTTGAAAACAAGCTTCACTGCTGCTCTGTTAATCTCTTACAGCAGGATGACGACCTTCCAAACATGGCCAATGTGACCAAGAAGGACTCCAGTGACCTTCTAAACATGGCCGCTGTGACCAAGAAGGACCCCACTGACCTTCCATACATGGCCGCTGTGACCAAGAAGGACCCCGCTGACCTTCCAAACATGGCCGCTGTGACCAAGAAGGACCCCGGTAGGAAGTACCTGAGTACACACATGAGTACATTCTACTAAGTAGTAGATATAACAAATCAAACAACTGTGTTTCATGTGTCTTATGAAATAGTATATTATCTGTTTTAGTATTTAGCTGATGATTAATTTTTAGATTTTGTCCTTATTTATTTGAAACATTAAGTATTAATGAAAGGAGAGGTAGGGTTAGATGCCTACAGGGAGACTGGTCATTGGGGTTAGACCCAAGATGTCTGGGTTCTGGGTGACCTTTTTGGTTGAACCCCTGGTCTTCAAGTCACTAATATTTATATTTAGTATTTTCCTCCAGTGAGGACTACCAGGTCAGAGCCAGACCTGACCTCTAGAGACCAGATGAAGACTATGATGAAGATGAACACCTACAAAGCAGCGGCTCCAACATGGGACCCGCGTCTTTTACTGCCTAAGATACAATGGCCGCCCAGACAAGCCTCCTTTACGGTGCGCAGATGTCCGTCTCTGTGCATTATATCAGCATTGCCATGGTTTGTTAGTTTATGTTTATTGCAAACTCTTTACTTTAAATTGAGTTGTGGGTTGTCTGCTTTTTGTCATGTACAATATAATAATAATATGTAATGTAATATAACTGTCAAGTTATATAACTGTCAACTGTCAAATTGAAGTACATTTTGACCACACCCAAACAATGCACCTCCTAAGCAAGATGGTAAATATTAATGTCTGACTTCACCTTCCAGAGACACAGACGGAGCAGATCTGTGTACAGTGCATTCATGGAGCGGGTGGAGGAGAAGCTATTGAGGTCCTGGTCTCAAAATCCGTAGCGACAACCCTTGTTAGCACCAGCTTCAGTCACCCATCACAGGGGACTGAAAAATAAAACTCACTTCCAATACTATTTGGTTGTCATAGAAATGTTTTTGTTATCATCCATCCATGTTTTCTACTTTGTCATCCATTTTGAGTTTTGAGTCATTTCTTGGATTTGTCATTCATCCAGAGATTCCCCATCTGAATCTGATTTTAGTTTAATTCTGAATCCGAATTGGAATCTGTGTTGATGGTGAGAGTCTGACCTGATATTATTAGGGAAGGCAACTTTTTTTTGTTCAATCTCACTCTGGTCTTACTGGAAACCGAAGTTGACCCAAGCTGTGGGTTCTGGTCAATCATTATCTAGAACAGGGGAAAACACTGCCAGTAACAAACTGATTCCACCAGGTGGTGCTATAGGTCGTCTTTTTTATCATAATGTAGCCTAATGTCAGGCGATTATGAAAATAAATATTTCTGTAATCATTTCGATTATTGACAGGCCAAATATATTAATGGCACTACAATCAAATTAACTGCGTGCAATGCTTAGTGTGTATGTTAACTTAGTAGACTTTTAAGAATCTATTTTATTATGTTGTATTTATTACACAGCTCCATACAACTCCATTATACATTGCACGTTTTGTTGAGGACACTTTATCGCTTAACCGCTTTTGGTTGCTGATTGCAGTAATTTTACGGCTAGGGAAACGCCACACTGAAATATAAGACACTATCTGACCACATGGGGGCGATGTGTGCAAATGCTACGTCGTCGAAGTCAAGCTGTTGGATGTCTTTATTAACTACTACGAAGTACCCATCGTTACCATCTAATTTAGGCCTAGTTCTTTTTTTCAAAGAAACACATATAAACCTATTTTACAAATGTAGACAGACAAAATTCTGAAAAATAATCGATATGATACAATGAGGCTGGTAAGTTAATAATTTAACTTAACAAAGACAACGAGTAGGCTACTTAAAAGAAAAAAGATAATGTATTAGGCGTATCCATCAACCGTGCATATACAGTGTTAAAAACATTAACTAGGAACTCCTTTATGCACGTAACCAACACAAAAGCAAAACAAAATGTAATTGTAATCATCTTGGTAATAAATATTGTACATTTAAACAGGGTTGTTGACCTTTCACCAGATTAACGGAACCGACACTGACAAAGTAAATCCTGTTTGGCAGTTTAGTCTTCTCCTAAGGATGACACATTCAAAAAGTGTGTGTGCGTTTGTGTGTGTGTGTGTGTGTACGGGGGTCTATTTTTGTGTCTGGGTTGCATGTGTCACAGTAAAGGTCTCGTGTCCCGGCCT
Organism: Molva molva; assembly: GCA_900323295.1. Classification (NCBI taxonomy): domain Eukaryota; kingdom Metazoa; phylum Chordata; class Actinopteri; order Gadiformes; family Lotidae; genus Molva; species Molva molva. The sequence continues at coordinate 9,692 of OOFG01002894.1, forward strand.
CGACCCCCGGTGACGGTCAGAAATCACTCAGATTACAAAACAGGAGTCAGTCCCGTTCGAGTAACGCCACCAGAAATATGTGCCAGAAATGGTCGGGTAGTACGACCCTTAATGACCCTAGATACATAACTCAACCCTCCGCCCTGATACCCATCTCTCCAACAGATAAATGTGCTCCTTATATTTTTAAAGGCACATTTCACAGCCTGATAAAAACAAACAACCCTCCCCCTCGAAATAATAATCTTTAACCGTTCCAAGCGCACCTCTGAGCCAAAATCAACAGCTACAACTCCGTCCTCGACGCCTCGCAACGCTATTGTTAGCACGTAACGCCGGCAGTGCGGGGGGGAATGTAGAAAGGTCTGCTCAAGGTAGCGGAGGCGACGCCATCACCTCCACCCCGTCTGCAACTGACAGCCTGTCAGGCCTCACAAAAGGGGCCCCGCTGAGCAAGGTGAACAACTGGTCTGGCCACTGGGTGGGACCCAGGCAGAACAGTCCGGCTACCATTTTATGACCTCTGGGGTCCATTAAAGCCAGGGCCTGGAGCCGGAGGAGCAGGGTTGGAAGCTAGCAAGTCC
>OOFG01002913.1:9620-25902 GCA_900323295.1 Molva molva
ACCCCCCCCCCCCGGACGGTCACCTTGGTGTTGGAAAAGTCTTTATTTACTGTTGTGGAGTTTTCCCCATTGATATCCCCATTGAGTACTAAAGTATTTCTCTCTCTGTCTGTCTATCTGTCATTCTCTGTGTCTGTCTGTGTGTGTATGTCTCTCGCTCTCGCTCTCTCTCTCTCTCTCTCTGTCTGTCTCTCTGTCTCTATGTTTCTCGCTCTGTCTCTGTCTCTGTGTGTGTCTGTCTCTCTCTCTCTATATGTGTGTGTGTGTGTGTGTGTGTCTCTATCTCTGTCTCCCACTCCACTCCCAGATGCAGAGAACAGAGGGAGCCTGTCTCAGAATGGCATCACCCATATCTTATCGGTGTACAACAATGCTAAGCCCACGTTGGAGGTGAGTGGTCTCAGCTCCGTGTAGCATAGCACCAAGTGCCAAAACGTTGTCCTCTGCAGAACTTAATTACATTTTTAAGAAGGTGAACCTTTGTCCTTTTTCCTCTTCTTTTTTGATGTTTCAAGTGAACTGGCCATAGGGTGTCCAAAATTGGATAGTTGTAATGAGTATTTATGGCCACTTGGGGGTAGTAATGATTCATATTTAAAAGAGCCTGGAAGATGTCTTTTGTTTCTGTGGTCTTTGTTCTTTGATCAAGCTATTTTGCATGTCAAATGATAACTCAATGGCACTGTGTTCAATAAAATCTCTTTTTCACATCTCATCATATGGTCAAGGTTTATTAAACATGAAGTACACATCACTATCTTTGACCTGGGTAGTAAACGTAGCTTACCTTTGTTTATATAGTCTTATTCCGAACATAACTCAGACAATATCCATAATAAGTACATCAACATGCCGTCTACCCTCCTAGTTTTGTTATCTCTTTGTTAAACAAATGTGCGACTTAACTATAAACCAAAAAGTGTTTTACTTTAGTTCTTCACTTCTCTTGTTCTATTCTTGTTCCAGGATAAGACCTACCTATGTATTAATGCAGCTGATGCATCCAGCCAGAACCTGTGGGTAAACACACACACACACACACACACACACACACACACACACACACACGCTCAACACACACACACTCAACACACACACACACACAATCAATAAAAATGACCCTCGGGAAAATAGTTCAAATTTGCAATTATTCAGTCAATTTGATTAAGGTTAATTAATCAAAGTGATTGTGTTGTAGAGCTTAATGATCAATGAAATGTTGTTTAACAACTAATTTTGTCGAACCACATTTAGTTGGTTTTGGAACCACAATGCTTCCACAACCACTGTGGTTCCAGGGCGTGACAACAACCCAGGATCAACGGTTACATTAGTCATGATTCCATAAGATACCTCGACAGTTAGGAAATCATTGAAACAAGCTTTCCCTTAAATAAAAGGGTGTTTTTTTTGTTATATTGTTTTTGTTGTTGTTGTTGAATCATTGATTTGTTCGCCCACCATTTGTTAATCATTTGCATACATACATATCATCATATACAAGTGCATAAAGTGTGTGTGTGTGTGTGTTTTCGAATGCCCACGTGTGTGTGTGTCATCTTAGGAGATGACACACACTGTTGAAATAATTATGAGTTGTTCCTCCACCCATGGCCCTTTCTTATTAGACGTTAGCCATGGTGACAGGAGGTTAATGCTCCTATGCCAGATTAGTTCTGTGGCTGCTGCTTTTGCAACAGAACTAATATGTCTACATTGATACTTTTTTGCACCATCTAATTGTGGGTTGTTTAAGGCACCAGAGCAATGCTTATCCGTGAAACAATCCCTTAACAATTTTAAAGCGGCACATGCTACATCAGAACAGCTACTTTGAACTTGCATTACATTTATTTAGCTCACACTTTAATTTTTTTATCTTGTGATCAGCTAGCATGATCACAAGAGAGGAAGATTAGATCTTCAGGTGTGATATCAAAGATGGGGAAGATGCTTTTGCTTCCAGGAGATTTGACCCACCTTTACGGGTGCTCTTGAGTGATCCATGATCCAGGGTGCCATAGGGTGTTGCAGCCTATAAGGAGCTCCAGCGAGTTGTAGCGCGGGGAATCGACTTGGGTCAAATGGGGGTTAATGAGGATTGAGGTTTCTGCTATTCGGTTGGACGTTGCTGATTGGGCTGGGTTGCGGGGTGTCTGACCTCCTGTCGCAATCAAGGAGTGTTCCCTCAGGCAGCAGAGGAAGGAAACCCTGCAGTGACATCTGGCTGTTGGCTCTGACCACCCAGGACCTTAATAAAACCCCTCTGTCACAATCTTTGGTGTGACTGATTGGAGAGCTGAGACCAACTGTCACCGTGTTGACATCATGACGACATCCTAAAGGCCCATCTCGTTGTTTCATGTGGAGTTTCAAAGATTGTTAGATGGGTTGAGAGGGCCTTTATCTCAATCTCCACAATCTCCAATCTTCCACTGGTTTTAACACATTAGGTTACGGTCTTGTCACTATCATTTCAGGGATTATCCAAAGCTACAGCCAATCTAACCCTAACCCTAACAAGGTTGACTGTTTACATATCTTGTGAGTACAAGATATGTAAACAGTCAACCTTGCTCCATTAGATAAGGAGGAGCTGCCACATTAGCCCTATCTTTATTTGTCACCACAAACCCAAACTTTTAGATGCTTTGTAACCGCTCTGTAGGCTCGGATATTCAATCTCAGTTAATAAACATATGCAGTATGTAATATCTGGTTGTGGTTTGCTGCTATTTGGTGTGTCATTATTTTACTTGTTTATCGTCGTCATTCAACAAGTCTCATTTGGCTGAGCCCTGTGCATTTGTGAAAGTGTTTGTTGTACCTGGTGGAAGGATTTAAGCTTTCAGCCGAAAGGTTTTCGGTTCCACAATGTCCTCATTCTACTTTAAGGTATCCTTGAGAAGACCTGCTTCATAATGACATTTCATTTTTCGACTAAATATCATCCCTCCGCCATGCAGTATTAAACATTCACACTCTATGTGACATGGAACAGGATAGAGCCAGTCACACAACCAGAAGGGTCATGGCTGCTGAGTAATAGCATCTTGGACATGATTAGCTGCCTTGTCATGCGGCATTTCAGACTGCCAGTCAGAGACTCCTCAAATATGTTCACTTAGCTAGTTACAACCTGATATCACGGCCACCAGACTCATTTTTCTGCAAATGAAACAAGATGGCCGGAAACCTCTGACCAGAAAGACAGATTTAAGTGCTGAGGGGACATCTTTTCAAGAGGAGTTTGGATGGCAGGAAGAAGGAAGAAGAGCAGCGTCTATCTATTTTAGCACAAGTCTGTTGGCTGTTGAGTAACCAGCCAGTACTCCCCAGGAGACAGTACTATCAACCCTGAGCTTCTTCATTGTGCAATGCACCGCCAGTGTTTCCTGGTTGCTATGTGTTGGCCTTTCCATGAAGAATATGTTTTTGTTATGTGATTCTTGTGTCTATTGTCTTGTCAGGTTATGCATGCAAGTGATTGTTCTAACTTATGTTATAGCTTATATTAAGATACGATGATTATATCTATTAGGAATATATTGTTTTTCATTATTAGGTATTCACAGTGTAACTATGGATACCTATTGTTTTTATTTTAATTGGCCTAGTATTGTTACTTTGCTTGTACATGCTTTGCTTCCATCCACCAGAAACCTTAGTCTTTCTGAAGTAAATGACAGAATACATTCATTTATTTAGAAAATATCCAAAAACAAAGCAGGCCTCCTCACCAGAAGCCGTTTTCACTTTAGGATGTAGAGAGATGTGGGTGATGCTTAGTCGGTGCTCAGCTCTGGGGTTTCAGTTCATTCTGTTCTCTTTCATATCCTATAATCTCTAACCTGAAATATCCTTGAGGCTCCACTTTTAATTTAAACACCTGGCAAAAAAGGGATTTTCCTGTTTAAAATCAGAACTGACCATAATACCTAAATATACATTTATCTCAAAGTGTGTGTGTGTGTGTGTGTGTGTGTGTGTGTTATTGCGCGTTATTTCCGTGCTAATTGTTCATATTTTCAGGTCACAGTATTTTAAAGAGTGCATCGGCTTCATCCATGAGTGTCGCCTAAACGGTGGATCTTGTCTGGTTCACTGGTAAGTTTCCCATTATCAATGTAAGGCATCCTCTCTTTTCAGGGGCAATCAATTCATATCCCTCACTCATCTTACGTGGATACCGTACTGTTTCCCCAGCCTGGCAGGTGTGTCTCGCAGCACCACCATGGTGGTCGCCTATCTGATGACGGTCACACCCTACAGCTGGGAGGAGTGCCTGACCGCCGTGAAAGCCGTCCGCCCCTTCGTGGGTCCAAACGCCGGCTTCCAACAGCAGCTGCAGGAATACCAGACGACCAACGTCTCCGAGGTACACACGGCGGAGACATAGACGCCCACGCAATGAATGAATGACTGAATGAATGAAATGGGTCATCACGGACAGAGCTACATCCGCCAATAGGTGTCATAGGTCGGCAGCAGGGTCGTAAACACTTGGTACTTCACACCACCTGACCCGTGATCCTTTATTCATTCCTCGCACGCATGAGATTTTAGTGGTTCTACTTTCACTTTGAAGAGTTGTGTGCTCATTCATATTGATACTGCATGCACACCATAACTACGGAAGCGTAATGCATTCACTTGAGAAAATAAATTCTGCTCTTGTTTTTCTGAATTAACGACATAATTATCGACACAAAGTTTGAGTGGATTAAAAAAAAATCTGCTCTGTTTTTCGGAATGAATGATACCTCAAAATCCCAAGAGAAGCTCTCACCTGCACGGAGTACGATGGCTGCTGCTCATCAGCCTTACCCTCCAAAGGTAATTTCAAGTAGGGGGTCGATTTCCCAATGTCTCAAACATAAACCAGAATAAAACTGGATTAAACTTAACAGGCAGGACATGTTTGCTTCTATAAAATAGAGCTCCTAGGTGAATGGATGGATTTTGAGGTGTCTCGTTAATTCAGAAAAACGAGCAGAATAAATTTTTTGCCATGAAAACTTTTCTCAGAATTCTGAGATAATAAACTCGTTAAATCAGAAAAACAGAGCTGATTTTTACTCTATAAAAACTTATCTCAGAATTCTGAGATAATTATTTCGTTAATTCATAAAAACAAGAGCAGAATTTATTATCTCAAGTGAATGTATCACACTTCCGTACATAACCTTGCATCATTCAAAAATTGAAAAGAGCTATTTACAAAAAAATAGGAATTAATAGGGACACTCGAAAATACTGCTTAATCCTTTGTCCTACAGTCAATTATGCTTAATTCACCCATACTTTAAGTTGTACATTTAGATTAAAAGTCACTTGTGTCACACTACCAATTAAACATGCTAAACAGGTACTGGCCGAGTTGTCTCTGCGAGTAAAGGGAACTGGAGGGGATTTGCTGAGATTGCATTAACTATCACGCGTTCAGTGTGACGGTCACCACCTTGCATCATAACTTCAGTTTTAGCTTTTTGGTAGATGTAGTGGCACGAATTTTGACAATCTGGGGAAATCAGCTGGCTTTGGTTGGCTTTTTTGAGGACTAGTCATATTGGCAGAACATTCCAAATATTCACGTACACCACACAGCTAGTATTTTGTGCCCTGTCTGTTCACTGGCTGAGACAACACTATGCAAGTGTTGTCAGCCCAATCAGCATTTTGGTGCTAATTTAAGCAATTAGCACCAAAATGTTAATATGATATGCATTCATGTCAATTTTAGAGCCACAAATCTGTGTGTTACAAAGTAAGAGCGTATCCAGCAGCTATACAAGATGTTGCTATCTATAATGGGCACATGAACAAAACGGGGCAATGTGTGCTTTATTTTGTTTCCATCTCAAAAAGGATACAAAACGACACCTTCATTGATACAATTTCCAATACATATCCTTGTCATTTCATTGAATTTAGTCATATTGCAGATTTTATCTATAGGTAATTACATTTTATTACGCAAAATATATGTATTTCTGCTAAATTTGTAAAGTCATGTATTTCAGAATGAATGAATCGATTCATACATTTATTATATAACTAATAATAATTATTAGTGTATCCATCGGTATAGTAATAGGGATTATGGATTGTAAAAGAAACATGTTCCTCCTCACCAACCTCAACCCTCCCTGTGTGGCCGTGGGTTGTGGTCCCCAGTACCGGGCATGGCTGCGAGACAGCTTCCGGCCCGGTCCGTTTAAGGATGAGGAGCAGGTGGGAGCGCTGCTGCTGCAGTTGGCAGAGCAGCAGCATGAGGGCCTGCGGAGAACAATGCTGGACCAGCACTGGATGAAGGACAACACGGCTGACCGCTCTCTGTCCAGCGACCCCAGCGACGATCGCGACGACCCCAGCAGCGCCAAGAGCTGATCCTCAGGCCCCTGCCAACATGGAGGGCGGCCAAAAACCGTGTTCAGGATTCAAATGGGTAACTTGAATACTTTGACGGACAACAGTGCGGACTGTGTATTGGCCCCGTGTCGTGATAACTTAACAAAACGAGGAAGTCGATTTCGACCAACAAGAATACTGACCAAAGCCTTACTCTTGAACCTTATATACTTGTATACACTTAAGCACCTCATCTTACAAGGTTTAACATCCATCCCATCCCAAGTTTATCTGCATTCTTTTTGTTTTGTTTTAAAATAATCTAATCCTTCAAAAAGCTTTTAATTGTGCTGATGTTCAAAAGGAGCTGAATACTATGTATCTAAGGGATAACTATATATGGGTCTTTGTTTTTCAGAGCCTTTAAAATCTTCCTGATTGTATCTTTTAATTGTATAAAGTAATTTGTTAAAACAATTGTGTTAGTTCAATTTGCTTTTATATATTTTTTATTAAAAAATGCATACTTTTATTAAAAATGCTAATGACAAAAAATATTACAAATATAAAATATTGCAACCTAATCTGCAGTGTTTTTTTTTTTGCATTTAATGTTAGTTTCCTAGTAGCTATATGTGTGAGCATGCGTGCGTGTGTCAGTGAAGTTAATGTTAATGTTTGCTAAGTCAATATGTGATTTGAGATTAGATGCATACAAACTAAATACGGGCAGGACCTTGTTCCGAGTCCCAGGAGGGATCATGTGATGTGCTTTCGCTTTCTTCCCAAATATTTTTATTTTATTTTTCCATTCCATACAGTATGAAACATAAGTTCCCTTACCATAACATCCATCCCAGTTTTCAGTTTCTTTATGTGCGTACAATTTTTTGATTGACTTAATTAATTGTTAATTTCTTAAGGAAATCTATACCACTGAGTGGGATCACGTCCAGTTAATAAGACCCTGTTTATTGCCTGGCAAAATCTAAACATTTATTGACATGATACATTGATGAGCATGTTCAATAATTATCGGTAGCGTCGGTGTAGTAAGTTAGTGGTTGTTAGCGTTGGTAGGTGTAGCAGTAGGCTATAATAAATAGCCCTCTTTATAGGTTTATAGTGTCGAAAATCCAGAAGATCGGCAATCTATAAAATAATGATTGGCGATAAGACTATCATGATCATCTACAACTGTGGATTAATTATATTGACAAACTCTAGGCGTGGGAGGCAATAGGTGATATCATATTTTCCAAGCGATTTCTTGTAAATTCTTGTTGTTATAAGAAAGAATATTAATTCCGGATGGGGCGGTCCTAGCATATCTAGTCGCCCCTCATTGGATAGAATTGGCAACAGTTAGCCAATCGTCTTTCAGAATAGGTTATTACATAGTACATACATTGATAAACTGTTTGAAGTAAAGCTCATTCCATTAAATGAGGTTACATGTGTCATCTGTTTGGTGCTGCAAATTAATCGTGGGTAAAAAGTAAGTTGATAATCCGTTGGATTTATTAGTTAATTTATTAGTCTAGATTTTTGTTTTAGTGTACTTTCACTTTCAATTTTTTCACCAAATTGCTGTGATTGATGGAGATAGATGCTGCCTTAAAATGGTTCCACTTAAAAGTGGAATAATTTATTTTCGAAAGGCATGAATAGGATTGTATTTATTTTATTTATCTAGTTTGTCAGTTAAAAAAAATTATAACAACAACTCAACGACGTGTATTCCTAGATCAAGATGTCGAACACGGGGGGACGAAGACTAAAGCAGTGGTTGATTGAGCAGATCCAAAGCGGACAGTACTCGGGGCTCGACTGGGAGGATGACAACCACACCATGTTCCGCATCCCATGGAAGCATGCTGGGAAGCAGGATTATAACCAAGAGGTCGATGCATCCATTTTCAAGGTTTGATGATGCGTTATTACATTTTGAAACTTTTTATGTAGGCCTTATTTTCTTTATAGGCTATACATGTCCACCAACAGGCACCTGAGTAGACAATCTAAACGTATACTTACTAAAACTCTGATGGCCTTTTGTCGTCTACTGTCGTCTACCTCAATCTGATATTATAGGCAGGCCTATTTAAAATAAAGAAAACATGCTGTTGCTTTTTCACACAACTGTTACACAGCTTAATTAAAAAAATATATGTATAACTGAGAGCTGATTTAATGGTTAAATATAAAGCATTAACTAATTGTATTATTAGTTATTGGCTATATTTCAAATGCTTTACACATTTGAAAAGAGCTTTGCTCATTGCTCTCCATTGGCACATAATAATCAAGAGTTAAAGTGAAAATGATTACCTCACGTTGAATCAGATAAGCCTTGAGCAAATACTACGGAGGGCTGTTACGTCTTTGCAATTACAATAAACACATATTACAATATAGATGGTAATCATAGACCAAAGTGCGAGCGTGAGACCCTTTCTGCACAGAAATACACATCAAGTAAGTTTATTGACCGTGTTATAAATGGTGTTGGCACACTGAACTATCCCTAACCAATTTAGTTTTACTTGTGACTTGCAGGATAGGAAAAGCTGTGTCTGGAGCATTCAAATACTGAAATAATGTTTGAACAACAACCTGTCGAAAATTATTACATTATATATTTTTTTATCTCAATATTTTGATTTAAAACAGATTCAAATTTTCTGATTCTGATTATTCTTGTGTCTTTTGGCCATCTCTTCCTCTCTCTCTTCCAGGCCTGGGCTGTGTTTAAGGGCAAGTTCAAAGAGGGGGAAAAGGCTGAGCCTGCTACATGGAAAACCAGACTCCGCTGTGCCCTGAACAAGAGCCCGGACTTTGAGGAGGTGACGGACAGGTCACAACTGGACATCTCAGAGCCCTACAAGGTCTACCGCATTGTCCCTGAAGAAGAGCAGAAGCGTGAGTTTGGGGTTGAAATATTTCAGAAAAACGTACAGTATATATACATTTGTATGGGCTTTTTGTGGCTTTATGGACAGGACAGTGAAGACAGACCGGGAAGTGTGTTGAAAGAGATAGGGAATGACATGAAGCATGGTATTGCTGGTTGGAATGGCCCTGCATCACTACTACAAGGCATATTGCCTACATGGTTGGTTAGCACACTAGTGAAGGGAGCCACCAAGTCACCCACATGTGGAGTATAGTTTCATAGGGTTTATTACTAATACCCCTACCATTGGATCATGTTTTCACAATGTGTTCCATCCCAGCACAACCTTGACCAGTGGTAACCTTTGTCCAATAATTGACACTGTGCATGATGCACCTACTGCATTGTAAAAGTGTGCAAACGTGTAAAAGTGTGCGTTGTAAAGGTGAAACTACCAGGACTAAGAAACGGCATGGCGTTGAGACTAACAGACTGTGTTCTCTTGTCCAGTTGGTAAAAGCGCAGCGATGGTCACGACAGCTGGCGACATCGCTGACTTAGACTGCAGCTCTGCAGAGATAGAGGAGCTGATTAAAGTGGTAAGGGTTCCCCCACACACACACACAGTCCAACTCCCCCATCCTCACTTCACTCCCCCTATCTTCTCTTTTCCTTTCCACAATCTCACCACTATCTCTTGTCACTTAAACTTTTTCTTTTACTTATCAATTACAAGTTCTGTTACGTGAAAGTCAATGGTCCCAATGGCAACTTTTGGTTGAGGAACAACTGTCTGCTGTGGAGATTAGAAAAACTAACTAAAGGCGGTTTATCCTTGGCCTGCAGGCCGCCAGTGACGACTACCCCTCCACTATCAAGAGAAGCTACTCTCCCCAGGAGGATGGCTGTAGCGTCCAAACCAGCCCCGAGTACTGGTCACATGGCAGCATCCCCGGTGAGGGATCACACCACAGTCACATGCACCACATACACACACACACATGTATGCACACACACACACACACACGCACGCACGCACGCACGCACGCACACGCACACACACACGGACACACTTCTCCAATCCATTCACAGATCAAGGTCTAGATTGTTTCCAAGCACTGCATGGACAATCATATGATCTGCCCATTCTCTATCTTCAGATTGGTTTCCTTTAGTTCTCTTTTGGAGGAAGTTGAGCTCCAAGTGTCTTAAACTGCAGTGAAAAGCTCAATGACTTGACACGGCCAAACACACACGTTGTTTACTTGACCGATGAATTCTGCAATGGAGGAATTGGCTAACATCCTGTTGCACTGCTGACCAAGGCGATAATTTATTCGTAAGACATGGTCTGAAATGCGTTATTTTCTGATGATGTGGCACGAATGGACTGCAGAAGTTTGAGGTCGCCTGGACACCCAGTGTAAATATGTCCACAATAACAGTGTTTTTCTGCCTGTTTGTTCCCCTGGTTCTCTTTGTCCCACAGCCTTTCCGTTGCACCACCTACCCTTACCTGCGGGCAGGATCAGCTCAGGTATTTAAATTATGTTGTGTTACAAAACATGTCCATTAACATCTAACCGGGTATAGTGGTATCTTACATGGCTGATAGAAAAAAGTAAATATCAAAATTGATCTGAATATTTTGTTTTTATATTTCAGATTTGAGATTGGAATGTAATTCATCAAATTTTTTTAATCTAATCTGATTTTAATGATAGATCTGTGTCAATTACCTGGCTGCCTTTATCAAACTCCACCAGAATCTGAGCATCTGTCTCTCTCTCTCTCTCTCTCTCTCTCTCTCTCCCCCCTCCCCCAACAGTAGTGTTTTCCCAGATGATGATCGCCTTCTACTACGGAGGGCAGCTGATGCACAGCACGGTGACCACCCACCCCGAGGGCTGCCGCATCGCCCCAGCGCCAGCCCAGCAGCGGCCGCTGGTGCGCAGCTACAGCTCGGACGCATTGCAGGGCGTCCACTTCCCGCCAGCCGAGCTGATCGACCACGAGCGCCAGCGGCAGGTGACCTGCAAGCTCCTGGGCCACCTGGAGAGGGGCGTGCTGGTGCGCGCCAACCGCGAGGGCATCTTCATCAAGAGGCTCTGCCAGAGCCGGGTGTTCTGGAGCGGGAATGGGGAGCCGGCCCCTCGCCACGGCCCCATGGCCTGCAAGCTGGAGAGGGACGCCGTGGTGAAGATCTTTGACACGGGCCGCTTCCTGCATGGTGAGCCTTTATAGCAGTTAGATACATTTATAGCAAGGCCTGGATACGTGTTTGATTCCCTGTAAGAATTGAGGAGCTAATTAGCACCATAGTAAACGCAACAGGGCGACAGGCAATGCTAGCCTTAGATTGCACTTCCACCAGCTCAAAAACAACTATTGAGGTATTAAGCAATTTAGATATGAGAATAATTTATTGTAGATTAATGTACCGCTCAGTTTCCTCTACAAACATTCTATCTCTTAGTCTTATCGGAGTGAAATGTATCAGGTATATGTTTATAATGGCGAGTTGTTTAAAAGTGTCGTTAAGCACAGTTATCATTGAATATCATAGTCGACATAACAGCTTTTTTTTAACTCTTAGTTTCTTAAATAATTATAATAATTTAAATGTTTTATGCAAAACATTTGAAATGTATTCACATAAATATAAATTAATAATATTTGAATTGATGGAATTTACCTTGGAAAGCATGGGACATGGAACTATTATTTTTGACGTAAAAAAAGTTTTACAGTTAAAACAGTTCTAACAGATAAAAACTCCCTTTAACGAGTTGTAAATTCAAACCCTAACAGGCTTTTTGACTTTTTGAGACAACTTATCAAACTCTAGGTTAACTTAACAAACAAAAGGCTCAAAAGACACGAATCCTTTTATCCATGATGATTATTCCATACTTTCTTTTTGCTTATTTCTTGTTTATTTTACAAATGTATTTGAAGACTCAGCATCAACCACCTCAACTGCTGACCTACTAAAAAATATGTGCATAGTATGCAAAAACAAATAAGCATTGTATAATATAAAAATGTTTGTTTCAGCTCTTCAACTGCACCAGGAAGGCCAGATCGCTGCACCTGACCCCACGGTCACGCTTTGCTTCGGAGAGGAACTACATGACCTCACCACTGCCAAGAACAAACTCATCCTGGTCCAGGTAAGGCCAATAAAGTCAGTCAAATGATTCATCATGTGGCTGGTGAATAATATGCGGCTGACCAAACAATAGTGCTGTCATGATCGTGGTGATGGTAGCCATTGCAAAAGGAATTGAATAGCTAGCCTATTTGTAACAATCTATTAAAAGCCATCACACTTTACACAAGTTAACACGTCTGTGACAAAACCACCAAAAGCTCAAATGTTTGCTAACATCTTTGTCTTCTTATGTGTGTTCAGATCACCGCCATGAACTGTCAGCAGCTTCTTGAGGCTGTGAACATGCGGTCTGTCCAGTCTTACAACCACAGCCCTTCTGTAGAGATGTCAGACGAGACGGCAAGTGACCAGATGGCACGCATCTACCAGGAGCTGTGCAGCTACAGCACACCCCAGAGGACAGACTGTTACAGGGACAACATGCCCATTACTGCATGAGCTCCGGGCTTCATGAACACAATGTATCAATAGAGCCCGGTACATTATTGGTTTACTACGGTGGTTGTGGAGATACATTGTTCATATTGTAGAAGGGACTGTTCTTTCCCCAAACTCATTGTAATTATGATTACATGATTGTTCTCGAAGTCCAAATACGATTTTATTGTCTCACTTTGTCTATTTGTACTGTGTTCGTGAAATGCATTTCAAATTGACAGCGAGGTAATTGACTATTGTAGGAATCTCATACACTTTATATTTTTATATGTTTGAATGTAGTAAAAGTTTGTAAAAGTTGTTTATTGATCTGCATTGAAAACCACTACAGATAGGTTTTACTATCTGTATTGGCTACTAGCGATTACTTTCTCCTGTTTCCTCTGATGTAGCTTTCATGAACTTCAGAACTTCTTAATAAAATCTTTACAATACTTCTAATGTTTGTCTTTCACCACTACTTACTGTGAAAAAAAAACTTTCATAACTATAACTAAACATAATAAGTTATGAATTATACTTATGGTCATAGTTTCTGATAAAGAAAATATAAATTTAAAACAACAAAGTGTAACTGGGCTACTTTATGTATCCATGCATCGTGTTCTAGTGTTGTGCATGGGACTGAAAGGGTTAACTGGGTTAAAAGGGGGCATGGCCTGGGGACGCTAGCATGCCTCTCTTCAGGCAAAGTCACCTAGGAGCTAGCTGGGTTTCTATGTTGCTCTAGGGTTATAATGGGGTTAGTGTTAGTAACAGGGTTAGGGTTAGTAGGGGGGTTAGGGTTAGTAGTAGGGTGAGGGTTAGGGGTGCCTATTGGGTTTATAGGGTTACGTTTTAAATTCTAGGGTAAGGGTTAGGGGTTCCTATGGGTTGGGTTTTAGGGTTTGGTTTCCAGTTCTAGGGTTAGGGGTTCCTATGGGTTGGGTTTTAGGGTTTGGTTTCCAGTTCTAGGGTTAGGGGTTCCTATGGGTTGGGTTTTTTGGTTTCGTTTTCGGTTATATGGTAACGGTTAGGGGTTCCTATTGGTGGGGTTTTAGGGATTGGTTTTCGGTTCTAGGGTTGGTGTTAGGGTAAGGGGTTCCTATGGGTTGGGTTTTAGGGTTTAGTTTTCAGTTCTAGGGTTTGTTTTAGAGATAGTGTTTCCTATCGGTTGGGATTCAGGGTTTGGTTTTCGGTTCTAGGGTTAGGGTTAGTGTTAGGGGTTTCTATTGGTGGGGTTTTAGGGTTTTGATTTAAGAGTGGAGAGTTGGATTAAGGGTGAGGCATTCTTATGGGTTGGGTTTTAGGGTGGGGTTTTCAGTTCTAGGGTTTGTATTAGGGATAGGGTTACCTATGGGTTGAGTTTGAGGGTTTGGTTTTCAGTTCTGGGGTTGGGGTTAGGGTAAGGGTTTTCTATGGGTTGAGTTTTAGGGTTCGGTTTTCGGGTCTGGGGTTGGGGTTAGGGGTTCCAATTGGGCATGAGGGTTTAGCATTCAGTCGGGGGGTAAGGGTCAGTGGTTTCTATTGGTGGGGTATTAGGGTTTGGTTTTCGGTTCTAGGGTTAGGGTAAGGTGTCCCTATGGGGACACTGTTACTATGTGTGTTTTCCTTCTCTTTGCTGAGTGATCCCATCTAGCTCAGCTGGTAGTGCATACCATTTACATAGCCAAGGTCATTGGTTCGGTTCTCTCTGTTGACACTTAAAATGACACTTAAAATGTTGACACTTTATGACACTAAAAAGCATCTTCCAGATTTTTATCTGGTACATTTATATGAAAGTTGGTATAAAATGAAACACTTTTCTTTATTTTTGATATTATATTCTTTGGTAAAAATAATAACACCCTGGTGTCACCCCTCTTTCTGATGATATTTACCATCAAGCTCAGCTGGTAGGGCATAGCATTAAAACTGCCATGGTCACTGGTTTTATTCCAACTGTCATAATGACACTGAATAGTATCCACCAAATCGTACATTAATAAGGAAAACACACATAGTCAGGGTGTTTTTTTTTTCAAAGAATGTAATCCAAAGAGTTATAAACTAAATCAATAAAGTAATTTAAAAAGTAATAAAAAAAGTAATCCAATAAAGTAATTCTAAAAAAGTAATCCAAAAAAGTAATCCAAAGGTTTTGGAATTTGGGTTAGGCTTTCCTGTAGGTCTTTGGTTTTCAGTTTCAGGGTTTGGAATTGGGTTAGGGTTTCCTCTAAGGGTAAGGTTTTAGTGTTTGGTTTTTGGTTCTAGGGTTTAGTTCTAGGGTTAGGGTTTCCTTTTAGGATTAGGTTTTAGGGTTTGCTGTCTGGTTCTAGGGTTTGGTTTACGGGTTAGGGTTTCCTTTTTGGATTAGGTTTTAGGGTTTGCTGTCTGGTTCTAGGGTTTGGTTTACCGGTTAGGGTTTCCTTTTTGGATTAGGTTTCAGGGTTTGCTGTCTGGTTCTAGAGTTTGGTCTTAGGGTGAGGGTTTCCTTTTTGGATTTGGTTTTAAGTTGGGTTAGGTTTTAGGGTTTAGTTTTAGGGTTAGTTTCCTATTTTGGTTTGATTTTAGGGTTTGGTTTCGGATTCCAAGGTTTGGTTTTAGGGTTAGGTTTTCCTGTTCAGGTTAGGTTTCAGTGTTTGGTTGTTGTTTCTAGGCTTTGGTTTTAGGGTTAGGGTTCTTAATTTGGTTTTCGGTTCTACGGTAAGGGTAAGGTATTCTTAAGGTGGGGTTTGAGGGTTTGTTTTTCTGTTATAGAGTTGGGGTTAGGGTTAGGGGTTTAAATGGGCTGGATATTAGGGTTTGGTTTTTGGTTCTAGGGTTAGGTGTTCCTATTAGAGGGTTCTAGGGTTGGGGTTAAGGTTAAGTGTTCCGATGGGTTGGGTTTTCAGTTCTACTGTTAGGGTTAGGGGTTATTGGTGGGGTTTTTGGGTTTGGTTTTCGGTTCTAGGGTTGGGTAAGGGATTTCTATGGGTTGGGTTTTAATGTTTGGTTTTCAGTTCTAGTGTTTGGTATTAGGGTTAGGGGTTCCTATGCGTAGGGTTTAAGGAATTCATTTTTTTGTTCTGGTTTGCCTTAGGGTTTAGGTTTTCAGTTCCTAAATTTGTCATTAGGGTTAGTAGTAGGATTAGGGTTAGTGTTAGGGTTAGTATTAGGGTTAGTTATAGGTTTATGGTTAATAATAGGGTTAGTAATAGGCTTATAGTCTACATGAGCTTGGTGACCCTTTTCCTGTGCTGCTTGTACATCTGCAGGGTGACAGGTAGCTACATAGTTTCAAGGCCCAATGTAATCTCACCAGTGAGTCACAGGCCATATATACAAGCATGCTAGCATCATTTTGAAATGCGGAGAATTGTGTTTTTTATCAATATTTTTCCTTCCACTGCAACAGTTCTCCCCTAAACCATCTTTTTCTTTGTAAAAAGAAACATTATATATATATATATATATATATA
>OOFG01002914.1:0-10084 GCA_900323295.1 Molva molva
GACCTCTTTTCACGATGTCTAGCTTTTCTTGAAAATTCCGTCTTGAAAATGGCGTTGTAAGGATATCTGCGACCAAATCCATCTCTTCTCCTCCTTCAGCCATTGTGGGTTGAAAAAAAGATCTACACAAATTAACTCGTTCAGGTCGCGTACCAGCTCACGTTATTGTAAGCCTGCTAGCTGGCCCCGGTGTCGCCAACTTGAAATCTGATTGGTTAACGCCACATTTACGTTTCCATTCACTTTAAGCTACAGGCGCCCGCACTGTTGATTCTGAAGGCCTGAAAGCAGATTTCTTGGACCCTGGCAACACATGATGGCTGAAATATGATTGGATAAAAGCTCTAACATAAAGGCCAGCCCCCAGAATCCCGACCTGAGGCTGGAAGCAGCGCAACAAAGAGGAAAGCTATGAAAAGAAGAGAATACACTATGGGGAATAATTTAATACATATTTTTTAATACATAATCAATTGTTTTATTTTGCCAAAGTCCCGATTGAGTCCCTGCTCCTGTAGTTAGGACGAATATGAAGTAATTTAGCCCATTTTTTAATTAGTTTTAAAAACGTTTTAATTGGTCGCAAAGCTTTGGTGATTCTGGGATATTTTTGACGTTGACTGCTTCAAGGGTTATAATACACCTCACGTAAAGTGGTTAACAGTTGTCATTGATTTAAAAAAAAAAAGTTTGTCAATCATTTTTTTCATTCAAAAGTTATAAGAGTGGCGGCTACTGACGTTCATACAGTGAAATATGAACCTCCTTGAGCACAGAAAGGTTATGGACAATGTCCTGGAAAATACCTGGGAAATGATAAGCTGAGGAGAGTGGGAATCCTGTTAAATTTGCTTGCTTTATCTGACAAGTAGCCAAAAAAAACAGAACTATTCCTTTTGTAATGATCCGAGAAGCAAATATTTAAATCGAACTGCAACATTAAGAAGCACATGTTTGTTATTTGTACTTGATGCATGACTTGAACGATTAATCGATTATCAAAATTCGATTTTATACATTTTCTGTTGATCAATAAATCAACTAATCCTTGCAGCCCTAGAAGTGTGACCTGTTGGTCATTTTTTTAATTGGATGATGCATGAGCAGTTGTCTTTTTGTGTTGAGCAGTGTCGTGCATTATGTTGTGCCTTTTTTAATTGACATTGTATGTCCTTTTTGAATGGCATATTTCAAGTAAACAAACAATACAAATATATTTTTGCCATTTTTGGAAAGCTATAGTGTTAGTAGGATAGTTTGGATGCATTAAGGTCAGCTTTTACTCCGTTTTCTCTTTTAAAAATGTTATACAGGTTGACAAGCAAGCTGTGTCCGCTCTCGCCAAGTGGCAGATCTCCTACACTATCCGGACGGTGCTGCAGGACCTGAGACGGCTTATGTTGTGCAAGGAAAACATAAAGCTCCCTCAGCCCCCCGAGAACCAAATCTACACCAACTGAGGCAGAGCTGCTCTCGCTTCCACCGTTTCTCACCACCCACTCCCCCCTCTCCCAGCTTTATGGTTTGCGTTCATCTCTCTCCCCCGTCCACCTCTGTGTCACGTCAAGCCCCCTGCCAGCACCTGTGCACGCACATACATGGCAGCAAAACATAACATATATATATAATGACAAATACACATTAGAATATGCGCCAAACTGCATAGATATACAAACTCAAGTCATTCTTCATGAAAGCCATCATCATGTCTTGGTCCCCTCCCTCTCATCACTGGAGTTCAGCTTGGAGCAGGTTTACCTAGGCAGGCAGGAGTCTCAGTCCATCCCAGATGTGATCATTTGAATACTGTACATCTTACTAATCTTTTTTTTTTTTAATTGTTATTTGTTATAAATTCCGATTGTACAATAACATAAATAATATTATTGTGTGTATATCTTGTGTGTTGCCTTTTTGTAACCCAGTCAACACAATTGTGCATACTATCAACAATATAATTTGGGATCACTTCCAAGTATCTACTGAAAAGACAAATTTGATGAAGGTCACATATGGAGACGCGTGTAATCGGCCGGTGTCAAAGTACTTGTTCTGGCTACTGCTATGTATACGTGTTGAATTCTGTTGACCAAATATATGGTACATGCATGTGTGCGTAAAGCTAGGTGCCTATAGAGGAAACGGGGAATCAAGTGGTCAACTTAAGTTAACAAAAGTGACACAGAAGTAATACATTTTTTTATTTTGTTGGTCAGTTACCACAAACTGGTGATGATTAGTCAATCCTAAAGATTCCATGTTTTTTATTTGAACTGAAAGTAAAATTGTGTTAATCTATTATTGGTTAAACAAAAAAAGGATAACAAATGATACCAGTAAACACCCCCACTTAACCGCTTGAGAAGAAAACTGGAACCAGCTACCTCTTTTGGTCTTTGTATAGTCAGCTCAGACATCTGACTTGTGGAAATATGTTCTTAACCACTTGTGTTTGTTTTTATTTCTTCTCCCTCCATGTGAGTCATAAGTGTGATGCTAGATGTCTGTGGTTGTGGTTAGACCGCTAAATAGGTTTTGTGGATTTAAGGTACACCCTTCATGCTCCAGACAGTAGGTGTCTGGACTTTACCATGACTTGCCTTATGTACAGTGTCTACATATCTTCTGTTCTGACCTTGAGTGATCTTACCAAAACATTGGGGAAACTTAAGTCATGTAAGCACTCCTTTGCCAGCCAATGCATTTCAGATTGAATTTCAAATGTAGCTGGGCATTTAGATTGGCGTTAGCGGCACATTTTATACCTGGTGGGTTAAGACCTCTATTTGTGCAATTCTTTGTGATTAGGCCTGTGTGTAGTTGACATGGATTTGTTTCCCCCACAATATAGATATGAGTTGCCATGACAAAATTGAATTATTTGTTTTCAACATCCATATTACTCAATTAGTAATAAAAGCTGCTCAGAGTACATCACATCTTGGTAATGTTAATTTTCCAGTTCAACTTCGACATTTAAAAAGGTGTGCTTCTTGCAGTTCGACAATGAGATGTCTACTTCTGGACAGGTAACATAGTACAAGGAAGTTAAGCAACTGAATTAGCTCTTCAGACTTCAACACATGATAGATTACACTAAGATGACACTTGAAGCATATATTTCTCCCTGTCCTTATTCGAAGTAGTTTATTAAATATAACATACCATTCAGGTCAAAAATGTCAACGTTAATGCCTTGTGATCAGCTATTTCCTGGTCTATTTTAGACCCAATTTCTAAAGTAAAGTCTTTCTTCGAGAGCCCTATTTAGCAACCGATAGAGGGCAATATTGTCTCCCGCATAGGTAAAGTAAACATCCCATAACATTTAAAAACACGCACATTTGATAAACAAAACGAATAAGTCACAGGCATCTTAGTTCTCGGCGACATTCGACAAACGCACACAAAAAAGGTTAAAAGACCACAAAAACTGGTCCACAGCAACGGACTGCTGGACTGGTCTTTGACCTACCCAGAATGCATGCAAAAACGAGGAGAAGGCTGAGAAAGTCCTACACGGTCACTTCAAGCAAGATGACCACAGTATGATCAGGAAATTCTGATACATCGGACATGTAAGTACAATGAGATACATTGTCTAAAAACTGCTTATGTTAACATCCTGGCTTTATGGTGGAAAATTAAGAT
Source organism: Molva molva (assembly GCA_900323295.1). Lineage (NCBI taxonomy): Eukaryota > Metazoa > Chordata > Actinopteri > Gadiformes > Lotidae > Molva > Molva molva. The sequence continues at coordinate 3,652 of OOFG01002914.1, forward strand.
TGTTTATCTTTGCTTGAAGTGAACGAACTTCTACACTTCTAGATATGAAATCCAAACCCAATTAAGTTCAATATTTTGTGAATTGTGTGTTATTGCATAATGTTTTTGAACTCTTGCAACACTAAAAGCTGTACGGTTACCTCGTGACCATTGAAGTAAATATTCTGCGTTACCATTATCATGAGACTGATCGCTTATGTGTGAGTGTTAGGGAAGTGAGATCAGTCAGCTGAATAAAATGTGGTCTACATATCCTACTAACTCCATCAGTAAGTAAAGCATTGGGTAAATATATGTATGGCTCCTTGTTTCTTGTCCTTCATACCATGTTATACAGGCTATTCTATATCTGGTATGTTTGGGAGCCTACTTCATTTGCCTGGTTCTGAATAGCAAATATTCACAATTATTAGTCAAAATAATACGAATATATGGTCTATATTTTATGTAATGTATTTTGGCAGAATGTTTCTATTTATTTTCCTCCAATAATCTTAAAGTGGATTCTTGACTTTTGTTCATGTAGAAGTATGATGTAACACTCACATTATCTTTGACCTTTTTGGTTATGGCAATTAACAGAATTTGACCTGGCTTGGAGCTATATTTTCTGTGTACATAAGGCCATAAAGACCAGATACAACCACACCGCCCAATGGCTCTACTTGTCCACCTCCTGGCCTGTGCCTTTGGCATGGGCTCCTGGCTGGCGGTTAATGGCCTGTGGGTGGAGCTGCCTCTCATCGTCAACACGCTCCCTGAGGGATGGGACCTCCCGTCCTACCTGACCGTCATCATACAGCTGGCGAACGTGGGCCCTCTACTGGTCACTCTCATGCACAAGCTGCGCCCGGGCTACCTCAAAGAGACCGTGGTCATCTACGCCATCCTCACCATCGGTGTGCTGGCCTGCGTGCTCCTCGTCTTCTTCTGGCACGTCACCACCGTGGTGGCCGGGGCGCCACACAGCACCGCCTTCTTCATCATCACCTTCTTCCTCTCCCTGGTGGACTGCACGTCCTCCGTTACCTTCCTGCCCTTCATGGCGGGGCTTCCCGCCAAGTACATCACCACCTACTTCATCGGGGAAGGTCTGAGTGGCTTTGTCCCTGGGCTGGTGGCGCTGGCGCAGGGTGTGGGCATGGCGTCGTGTGTCAACACGACCCGCAACACCACTCAGAACCTGGCGGGAGGAGGGGACTCATGGGCGCTTCAGACCCAGTACCTTCCTCCTAATTTTTCCCCGGAGGTTTTCTTCTCCTTCCTGGCAGCCATGATGTGCGTGAGTCTGGCTGCGTTCTGTGCTCTAAAAAGACTTCGTCCGATTTCCCTTGAGCTTGCCACCGAGGCCCTGGTACCAGACCTCAGTGCGTCTGCCTCTACCGGGCTGGACAACCCTGGCCTGGAGACTGACGGGGGGGCCCTCCCGCACGAGACCAAGGAGACAAACCGGAACGAACCTGTGGTGGCCAAGTCAAGCTTCTCCGTGTACCAGTTGGGCTTCATTTACTTCCTTGTGGTCTGGGTGAACTTAGCCGCCAACGGCCTGCTGCCCTCTGTACAGACATACTCCTGCATGCCCTACGGCAACCTGGCCTATCACCTCTCCGCCGCCCTGGCATCTGTGGCCAACCCAGTGGCCTGCATAGTCGCCATGTTTTTTCCAAATAGGTAAATATGCTGTTTTCAGCCAGTCCGTCCCCAGATATCTATCTCATCAACAAAGCGATCAATAGACATTGCTAGCAATAATCCCATGGTCCGACAGTTGATGTGGCAAATGGCAATCCAATTATATGTTTTTAAAGGAAATCTATATTATAATGTATCTTTGTTTGCTGTTTTCCAATCTAGAGGCCTGAGGATCATATGATCCTCAGGCATCCTCCTCATGATGATTAAAATGTTTGACCTGTGTGGTTTCCAGGTCACTGCTCTTCCTGGGTGTGCTGGGAGTTCTGGGCACAGCATTTGGAGGCTACAACATGGCCATGGCTGCGCTCAGCCCCTGTCCACTGCTACAGAACTCTGCAGTGGGCCTGGCCATTATTGTGAGGATACATTGTGTGACTTGAATGAGTAGGCTACTTAATAAAGACTCACCCACTGGCTTTATCAGTGATGGATTGGAAGCAAAGGTCTCATCTAATATATGGAGCAACATTGCGGCAATAATATAATTATATATCCAGGATAAGATATGTTTTTATGGGTTTAGATTTTTATAACCAATTAATTATAGTATTATGTTGGTTAGTATAGTATTCATTAAAATGCACATTTCTAAAGAATAAACTGAAAAAACATGAATTTGTCATGATAAAGGACAAATACATTAAAGGATTATGGGTGAAACATTATTAAAGAGAAAAGCCAGACTTGCATAAGTACATTTGATATGCATAATTTATAAATGTTTTTATTGTAATCCCCAGGTTCTCTCATGGGTCTTCTTCACTGGAACATTTTGCTATGTGAAGGTAATGGTAGGCGTCATCCTTAGAGACAAGAGTCACAGCGCCCTCGTATGGTGTGGAGCTGCATCTCAATTGGGATCCCTGGTTGGCTCCGTCACTATGTTTCCACTGGTGAACACCTACAAGTTGTTCAAGTCAGGAGACTACTGCAACACCAAGTGCCCTCTATGATGGTAACATCATGATGCTTACCTGTGAGGTGCAACAATGCTCAATCATGGATCTCTGCTCAATGCTCACAAGTAAGACACCATTTGTAACCCTTTAATAAAATGAAGACTGTAATTTCCAGGAAATTTACTGGCTAATATAAATATTTGTGTTTTCAATGGGTACAAACCCAGCTACGACTACTGGTCGTTGAAGAAATCGAAATGTCGCTCAAGATGCTTCTTTGCCGAGTAGGGGGGATTTCCACTAGATGGCGCACACATACCTTTGAATCAAAGACTTGCCTCTTTTCACAAAGAAGACTGGTATTAATCAGGACATTTAACCAACTCTATCTCTGTGCTTTAATATATCTTGTTTGTTATCCATGTTGTATGATACTTTATTTGTGACATCTCGTCATTCTTGTTGAGATTAGAAAATCTCAACCGTTTTTTTTAATGGAGGTTTTATAACTAAATATCAGAGGGGCACAAGGACATGGGACACATGGTAGCTGTATGCAACCTTACCTCCTGCAGCGAGGGCAACATCAAGAACTTGTGACAGAGAGAGCGTCAGGATGGAACCATTGAAGATGGGAGTCTCAGCCTTCTTCTTGCGTCTGGAATAGAAGAGCCCCAAGCAATTTCATTCCTGAAATGCAGACTTTGTAATGTTCACTGAAATGCTCATGTCAATACAATGATGAGCAATAATAAAACATTTTTAACACATAAAGAGAATGCAGGGAAAAAGAGAGGATGCAACGGTGACCCTGATCAGGGGGGGAAACCATACAGTAGAAGACATAATCCCAAAGGCCTGTGATACTTCTCAACGATGCTGCTGCTGCACATCCCCTGAGGAGGGGCAAAAGGACGCTAGTGGGCCATGGGAACCAGAGAGTGGTTCCTCATCAGCAGCTGTTGGCTCTCCCTACCCCCCTGACCCCTCAGACGGGACCATGGGGAGGATGCAGGGCTGTGGGGGGTGGGGAGGAGAAAGGGGTCCCCAGGCCTGCCTCTGTAGGGAGGCACAGGGAGGAGGGTTCTAATTACCCACACTCAAAGGGGGGCATTGGCTGTTGCCTCTGCTGCTGGTCACTTGGGGGTTTCCCTGACCCCAACACTGAGTAAAAAAAAAAAAAGAGGAAGGAAATCAAATGGGCCCACAATTAGCTCGGTATAGCCTGAAGGACCAATAATGTGTCGTGTAGCAGCACAGATGTGACTTCTTTATTCTGATTTGTTGAAACTACGGGGCAGTATAAATTGTACTTCAAATGACAGCAGTCTGGTTAATGCAATCAGAACAGATTGATTGATCTTTATGTTATAATAGGAAATATATGAAGAAGAATATCACAGGCCTTGCTCTTTATTGTCCCATCAGTCTCTCTTCCTCGATGTACAGAGCATTTTTAACGACGCGCATGCGACAAGCCCATAGAAGACGCTTCGCTTGCTCCACGCATTTCAATTCAGCGCCTCTTGTTAAATGACCTTGAACTATTGGTGCCAAAAAACCAAAAGCAATTTTTTATCCCTACCATCATTAGCTAAAATTCCTTGATGGGTCTGGGGGGCTTTTGTGTCAGGGTGATGACGGGACAAAGAACAGTGTATCATTTCTGCAGGGTTTTGTGTGTCAGATGGTCCCATGGTTCCTCCAGCTGGCCAGGAGGGGCTGTGGCCACCTGGATGCTGTGCTCTGGTCCTGTGAGATCCTGCAGTCTCCTCTGCCATGTGAAGCCTGCACTTACTACGCCACAGAGTGATCCATCTGCTCAGGACGACACCACCCAGAGAGCAGCCCCCCCTCCCGGCCCTTTCCCTTCCCCTGTCCCTCTGCAATGTGTCACATAGGAGGGAGGTTTTATACCCTTGCTTTAATGGCGAATGAGAATAAAAAAATCCAAAGAACCATGACGCAATAAACGTATGGAGCCGAGCCGTAGCTGCTGAATCGACAGATAGATCACCTGTGTCCTGGGTGCACAACAGCGCTGCTCGATGACATTGTGTGGAGCGGTCGCCGGCTGTGCAAGGCTCACTGAGTGAGCATGTTAGAAGCGACAGCAGCGCGCTGCAAAAGCATCATAAGTGAATGCGCTCGGGAGAGAAGATAAAGATTTATCCTCAGAATGTATCAACAGGGCTTTCAGAGAGTGCGGAAACGCACTTGAGTATATCTGGCAGGGACGGCAGAATTTGGCAGCTTATTTTTCAGGTGAACAGCTTGTGGGCAAGCAGTTGCTGAAGCATGGATGCCATTCAGATACAGGAAGGAGGCAACGCACAGACAGCCCCTCACATGTCCTCCCTCACTCGCATTATTTTCCACACATACTCCCATTTAATGAATTCTGTCCCATTTATTTCAAATTGAACGTGACAGCCCTCTGTCACTTCCTCGCGCCGTCTTCCGCAGCAGCACACGGGCCCCACTTCTCGTTTTCTATCAGCAGGTATTGATGTTGCTTTAATGAAGTGCCCATGGCTCCACCCTCGGAGGAGAGACAAGTCTGTCAGCATATGTAAATGCTCTCTGGCTGTCATTGTTGTGGTGGAGTTCAGCATGGGTCAGCATGGATTCCCCCTCTGGGAACCCTTTGTTCTGGGGCCCGACTGTGCAACATGAGTGGACCAATTACAGCGCGGCACAGCAGGGAAGGGGGCTGGGGGGGGGTGCAAACTTGTAACACTGCTGTAGTGAGCTAATTATTACCTCAAGATCAGCAGTGCAGAGCGTGAATCGTCATGTTTTGTTTTTTGTTTGGTTTGGTTTATTCGTTTCTGCTTTCATAATATTCAATAAAATTCATTGTTGCTGCAGTATGCATTTTTTGTTCGCTCATATATATTTTATTTTATTTTCTTTACTATTTGGGATAAAGGTCGGCTTCATAGTCAATCATGACCAGTCACTGACTAGTTAAATCCCAGTGGTTCTCCTTTAAATTGTCAATGCAAAAGCAATTTACAGACCACTGACTGCCAGCACAATAACCTTGATATAGTGTCAAGAAATGATTCATGGAAATGTGCACTGCCTTCCCTCAGCTGAGACTGGACCAGGGCTGCTGGGGATGTTGATACAACGCCAACATGGCCAGACAACCAGAATATTTGCATACATTATATTGCATATTGTAAAACACGCAGTGGAGTTTTTGTTCCAGCACACCTTTTAGCACCATGTCCACCAGGGAAACAAAGGCTGAATAGTTTTCAAGATTTTTTTTGCCATGCAATTAAATTCCTAATTATATTAAGTTGAATAACATTCTTTGACTAATGGGGTTAGTTGAATTTGAGCAACCAAAATGATTTAAAACTCTTTACGACATAATATCATCATACCTCCCTGCATGCATATTGTGGACCACAACACCCACAATATACCGCTCCCCTTTCTGCTGGTCTACTATCCCTCTCGTTCATCTCCTGTATCCCACCCCCACTGACCTAGGACAGCTGCTACGAGCTACCAGTGCCCCCCTTTGTGTGTGGGGCCAGTCAAGTGGAAAATGGCTGCAACCGAGAGAGCCCACTTCAGAGAGCCGTCATGCTTTGAAGGGGCATGATGGCCTTTGACAGCCACAGTGTTAACACGGAATCCACACAAACACAGCACTGCTATTATCGTGTTTACTAAAGCAGGGGGTAAAAAAGACCAGAGGATCCGAGTGCGGCGGGTTTTGGCCGCTGTTTGACGCCAGCGGTGGCGAGCAGGCTCTCTGAACTGCGCTAGAGTGGCTCGGTGGAGAAGCGAGAGATCACGGCTACTTACGGCCCGGTGCT
>OOFG01002920.1:0-10129 GCA_900323295.1 Molva molva
ATTTGTACACACCCTTCCTCAGCTTGCCTCTAGCTTTAATATCCATTTGGGTATTTTTCCCTAACAACTGTTATATAAAAAGGTAGCTCACGATAGAAAGGTGAATCACACAGGCCTTGGAGCTCAAGATGTCCATTTTTAATCCACAACACAATCGCTGGTCAGGCCCTTTAAAGCCGGCAGCAGAGCGTAACGCTGTTCATACGGCTCCTTGGTGTAACCGATGGGTTGTACGCTCGGTGTAGACACGGTCCACACAGATGACCAGGTCTGGTCTATAGTCCTGCGCTCTGTGGCCCGGTGCAGCGTGATGCGGGGGCCTCCCTGGAGAGGTCTGGACCGGATCCAGGTCCGCGCTACGTAAAGGTTTGATGATGTGCGCTGGTGGGGTGTACAGAGATGTGAGGGAAGGAAGGGCTCAGGAGAAGGGTTTAACCCTAATCCCCCCTCCCTGGGGGTTTGTGAGAAGGCGAAGAAGGGTTTCCCAGGCAATATCGCCACGGGTCGTCCGTGGCGACGACGCAAGTGCAATTTCCTCAGGGTGTCTGCAGAAGGGCAGCCTGCGCCCCACTGTGGAAGGCAGGAAATCACCGTCTTCATTTGTCACGGAGCTCAGGAAGAAGCTTTTAATGGAGGCAAAGTCCGAGAACGTAGGGCTGCATGACATGGAGAATGGATGATCACAATAATAAGTTAACACGATATCGATATGCTGATATGCTTAAAAATTCAAAACAGCATTCTAAGCCATCCAACTGAGGGTCATTACATTGAAGTATACGGACATTTGGAGTGTGGAAACAACTAAAACTAGTTTTCCTTTCTCTATTGACGTTGTAAACCTCATATTATGCTAATTTTAAGGACATATCTTCTTGTCCTAAATCATCGAGACTATAACACTGTAATCAAGTTAAGTCGATATCTTCGTTTCATGACGATTCAATACCATTCAAAGACAATAAAAGATAATATAATTAAACTATTGCCCGGCTCTGTTTAAGGGGGGGTTCTTGCTTGATTGGAAGATGTGTTCCTCATATTTAACGCTGGACACAGGCTCATAACTGGTTTAATATTAGACACACCATTAGGAGATGCAAGGCGATATTCACACTTTTATAGGCCCAGAGATGAATGAAACATTATTGGAGCCTCGTTTGGGGGAATTTTCCGGATGGATGGAAAACAATTGGTGTGGAGATCGGATCTTATCCCCAAGCAGCTCCGTGTTTGTTGGGATTTGATGGAAATTGCTTCGTGGATCCAGTGAACTTTACGAAAAATTGCTTTTTAGTCGTATAATAATGACAACAGTTAGAGGCTGCTTTGTGCTGTGTGTTGAAGGACTGCATCCTAACAGTCATGAACCAGGTATCATGGACACAGCCATGAACCAGGTATCATGGACACAGCCATGAACCAGGTATCATGGACACAGCCATGAACCAGGTATCATGGACACAGCCATGAACCAGGTATCATGGACACAGCCATGAACCAGGTATCATGGACACAGCCATGAATCAGGTATCATGGACACAGCCATGAACCAGGTATCATGGACACAGCCATGAACCAGGTATCATGGACACAGCCATGAACCAGGTATCATGGACACAGCCATGAACCAGGTATCATGGACACAGCCATGAACCAGGTATCATGGACACAGCCATGAACCAGGTATCATGGACACAGCCATGAACCAGGTATCATGGACACAGCCATGAACCAGGTATCATGGACACAGCCATGAACCAGGTATCATGGACACTTTGGACATACTTTCCCAAAAGAAACATGACAAGAAATCCATAGTCTTTTGAGGTTTATAGTTTTTATTTTATATTTTGTGAAGAAAACTCTCCTCTTTAATACGTGCTGTTGCAAAAAACCCTTTTATTCAAATGTAAGAGTTTATAATGGATTTCTATCCGATGATTAATTGAATCCAGATGTGCGTCCACACCGTACGTTCTGCACGCCAACTCTTCCGTCATCAGTCAAGCCTTCAAAAGACGAAGTTTGCTTTAAACTTAAAAGGACCTTTACAAATCCTCTAATAAAGGTGTAATTTTCCTTTGATGTTTTATTACAAACCTGATATTTCATCTTATATACTAAATCATTTAAAGTTTTGGCTTATTGATGATTAATTAATCACAGATTTGATTCACATGCTAAGCTAGGGGGTGGATTTGTTTACTAAAACCCTTGGATTCTAGGGGCCCCGCTGCCCTGCAGTCACAAGTACTTACATTCCTCTCTTTGATCATCTCTGAAGCCAGATTTAATGCTCCTAATATCTTTAAGAACTTCTTGCCGGTTGTATTGATTTCCGTTGTCTCTCTTTGAGAGGTGTTTCAGTGGCTGGACGCGCCCATAAATCAGAGCTGACAAGCCATTCTTGATCCTAATTGTGCAATTTCACATACCGAGCCAAAACATCGAGCAGCGCTTTATTGGCAGTCATAAAAGAGACAGACTGTATCAGTTGACCGTTGGATTTCAAAGCAGTAACTTCTGTTTTAATAATAATTATAATTAGGACCGTTAATCTCCAGACCCTGTTGTTATTTACAGCTCTGTTTAATCCAAAGCTGCTTCACATGGCTGACCACCACCAAGCATAGATTAAAAACTACAACTGTTTTTATTAATAACCTTATTGGACAGAGCGAGATTATTCGATTTTAAATTAACATTTTTGTTTTTATTGGTGCATAATAGTTCAATCTCAACAAAGTGTGTGTCTCAAACAAACGTTATTTCTACCGTCTTTGCCATTTCCTTACACCTGATGCAACCAGGTGTAGCGTGGGTCGAACTGAACGCTCTTTTCAGTTCAACCCTCAGGTGAACCGTGGGTCGAACTGAACGCTCTTTTCAGTTCAACCCTCAGGTGAACCGTGGGTCGAACTGAACGCTCTTTTCAGTTCAACCCTCAGGTGAACCGTGGGTCGAACTGAACGCTCTTTTCAGTTCGTAAGCATGTCGTATCCGGCCATGAATATCCTGACAATACATTTTCCCATTTTTCCTAAGCCCTGGACAATAATATGCATAGAAGAAAGAACGTGAAGATGAGGAGAAGAGTTTGGTCTAGATGTTTTCAGAGAACAATGATGCAACACAGGGAGAGGATCGGTAGCACTGGCAGTTGAAAAGCAATCCACTAAATAATAAATGGCCCATCGTACTGACCGACTGAAGCAGGGAGAATTAACTAAAAAGCTTTTGCATTTCTCACAATCCATTTCAATTATTCGTTTTTCCGACCATTCAGTTTATTGTTTTGTGTAACCCTAGTTTTTATTCGTCAATTATTCAGAGCTTGCGGAACTCCATATTAACTGTGTGATTTCACACATCCAATACTTTTTACTTAGCGATGCCATCTTAAGTTTGCCCTGTAGCTTTAAGGTTAAAGTATGCACACTGTTGGCACGTCATTAACTAGTGTAATTAATGAATGTTCAGGAAATGTATGTAACATTTGATTGGGTACATACAAAACAAATACAATGTTTTATTCAACAGGTGTCCCCAATAGGCCTGCTTTGATTGGACCACTTTCTTCGAATGTTTGACCTAATCTTCCCTATTGGACGGGCCAGATGAGCAGACTCCCACAGCGGCCTGTGACGCAGTTAGGGTGGAGAAGCTGCCCACCCTCGAGGGCCTTGGACGGGCAGGATAAGATGGAACAGACACCAGTGGTGATCTTTAAACTGGATGAGACGGGACCAGGCAGGAATTCTGGTTCATCTTTTGAGTCTGCTGTTTTCTTCAAAGGGTTCACACTTTTGGGATCACCAAGTAGGTTATTAACCAAGTAGGTTACCTTTGGTTAAGTAACAAAGTAAGAGCTTGGTAAAGTTGATTCTAAAAGTACTGCATTACATTGTGGTCAGTACATTATGGTCTGTACGCTGTGGGCTGTACGCTGTGGTCTGTACATTATGGTCTGTACACTGGGGTCTGTACATTATGGTTTGTACATTATGGTCTGTACATTGTGGTCTGTATATTATGGTCTGTACATTATGGTCTGTACATTATGGTTTGTACATTATGGTCTGTACATTGTGGTCTGTATATTATGGTCTGTACATTATGGTCTGTACATTGTGGTCTGTATATTATGGTCTGTACATTGTGGTCTTTCGCTACTACAACAGTTACTGTTAAAGGAAAACCGTACATCCTATTTAAGCTAATCAATAGCACTACCATGTATCCACTGCATCTCTTTACCGCTACAGTAAGTTATGTTTGGTTTGAGTTTCCATTACATCTGGTTGAATTTATCGTCCAAAACAAGGAAGCCTTTTGTTGTGTTTCCAACATTGTGCCCCGTGGCTTGTTTCACCAAACTGAAGGTCTGAATGTTTTTCTCAGAACTGGTAAAAAAAGGAAAAGTGCAACCTGTTCTCCTGATGTTTATTAGAAATACTCTGTACTCCACTCTGTAATAAACACAGTGGTTAATAGTTTCTCTGAAAGCACATTAGTTGACTTGTTTGTGACAGGGTTGACGTGTTTGTGATTTAAAAGAACATGTTTTATGCAGCGACCACTTCCCGGCTGTATTAGCCCCCGGGAGCGGTTGGGTGTAGCTTGGGCGTGTTGGCGTCAGGGCCAGTGGAGGAGATGGATGAAACTACAAGGCCCAGTTTGTGCGCTGTGTTTGAAGCTGTAGTCCCTCTCTGGGTCTGCTCGACCACATCTCATCAGCGGGCCCCGTGGCCCCCGGCCCTTCGCCCCGACGCTGTTCATTAGTGGACCTCGTCCTCCGTTTGGGACTAATTCACAGCTCCGTGGTGAGTGAGCTGCGTTCTCCCCCTGATAACCTTCCATAAGCACCTGACAAACACTTGATGCGAGGTTAGACTTGATGTACTGACTCACTGACACACTTGATGTACAACAAAACGACACCCACGGCTCCTGGCCCACTTACAGGGCTTTGATTCCCTCAACTAAATTTATAGTCGCTCCGATATCGATTTGCTTTAATATTCTCCGCCTCACTCACCAGCTTTTAGATAAAAGTACCTTCTAAATTACTGTGAGTGTGCTGTCGTTCTGCTCTCCCCCCGCTGAAGGGGAATGCCCACGGTCTGCTCAAACCCAGATTAAAAGTAGACGGAGCTCTCGGATCAGGAGCCAACCTGCCTCCTGTAGATGGACCGCTGGCCTGATTAAATGTGGTGCATCACCACTGCAGAACACCATGTCGCAAGGACACACCATCACCGAGACTAGACAAGCTTGTGCAAGAAAAGCAGTTCTACTAAAGCTTAAAATAATGGATAACATAAAGAAAAAAATGATGTTCCATCAAATCGATTGTAATTCCAGGTTATCGATTTCCTTCTGTCCCTTCAAGTCGATTTAATGGGTGGAGTCTACTCTCCCTCATGGCTATGTAACCAAGCCATTGACCAATCATTGTACACTTCAGCTGCACTCAATGAATTGATATACTGAGTATTGATATACTTTATGAGATTCTTCTGAAGATATTGGGGAGGTGTGTAGTGGATTCATCCCTCTGTGATATGTTATGTTACGTCTTAGGACCCTGTTGTCTTCACTTTAATTTATACTTGAAGTTACTTACTTTCTTTTCTATAAGAAGGACATGGCCACGCCAAAACTGGAACAAGACGATGGAGGTCATTAAATAAAAAAGGCCATAAGTATGATAGAATCATACAGAGGATACTGCCGTCTTGTGCAGCTAAACACCCTGCGACCTGTTGTGTTACACCGAGTACCCCCTGTAGCTCATAGTGGGACCACACCGAGCGCTGACAACCTGAACCATGATAACTGTCCTCCCACACTGTTATGGATTCATAAGGGCTCACACGGTGTATTGGATTCATGATGCAGTAATGCCATTACGGCGAACAATAATTCCCTCTCACGTAATTGTATTCCCTCCCGCAATCGGTCAATTTGTCAACCTTTAGATTATTTCCGTTCCTGTGATGTATGAGCAGTCTGCTTGTACCAGCAGGTCACGGAGATGGCCTGGGCTTGGCTAATGTGTTTAGCCGCGGGCGTGTGAACAGTTCTTCAATTTTATTTGCTGATTTAAGTTGTACCGTGTGCAGCATTTGGGTTTGAGAAAGCAGCCTTTCATGTTGTTATTTGGGTGCAGCGCGTGGAATTGTTTTGACCTTTTTGTTTGCAGTAGGTCACGTGTCACTTCCTGTCACTTTGTGTCGCTCCTTCGGATCAGATTTCAGCTTTTTTCAATCAGACATCGTGGGATTGATAGATAAGGTGTCGCCTGTGGCTTTATGTGCCCATAAACTCAGAGGACGTGCAGAACATTAAACCGCTCTGCATCCAGTAAAGTTGTAATGGAGAAGGAGGATCGCTTCATCCAGGGTGTGATCAAGACTCTCCCGAGGCAAGGACGATCATGCAGTAATTGTGTCTCTTTTTGCATGATGTGCAGGGCATTAAGATGCAGCACTTTGTCTGGTTTCCCATCTCTTACAGGGGATGGGTACTGCTGCCAAAGAAAACAGCAGCACAACAGCAACAGATCGTAAACACACCCACTATACTAGATACCCCACCAAAGAAATGATTATACAGAGCTCAGTCATCTGTGTCTGTATTGTCATCTCTCTTTGGCACAGTATCTAGAGCCACTGTTACACCTTGAAGAAGCAGCAGCCGTGCCACCCCCCATAACCTCATATGGGGCAGGATAGTGTAGTGGTTAGGGTCTTGGACTCCCAGTTGTAAATAGTACATAAATAGTAAATACGACGACTTGCTTGCTGTGAGAACTTAAAGCGTTGAACCGTTTCCGGCGGTCATTCAAAAGGACTTCCACTGGAGGCTGGTGCCGGCTGACCCTCCGCCCCTGGGAGGACCTCTGCTGCGGGGGCCGCTCTGGGAGGACCTCTGCTGCGGGGGCCGCTCTGGTGCTGATGGGGAAAGGCAGTCTGAAGGGATCCGCTGCTGTGTGATGGTGTTCCTTATGAGGTGGACCTTCTGGGTCAGGAGGTCCTGCAGGGCAAGCTGGAGAAGAAGATTGAGCGCCACCGAAGAGCCCAGACGATTAGAATGCAGATTCTGACTCTTAAGCCACGGCCCCTGAAATGTCAGTCTCTCTCTGCGGCGCTCCTCTGCAGGCATATTTCATAACCTTTCCAGTTAACGGGTTCTGCACTAGCTGTCTAACGGACCCCTCCTCCGGCCCAGTAGGAGGAACGTTCAGTAGAGCCGGCCTCGTGCCGCCGGTTAGGGGTACAAACTCTACGGATACTGGTGTCTTAATTTGTCCTGATCCCATCTTCAACGAGGACAGCATCCTCCCTGTGCCAGGCCTCATTTTAATACTTTATCCGGCCATCGCTGTTTGAAATGATGTCAGAGAAATTAAGTCATCCATTTTTTGGGGCCACAGATGCTGGCCCAGGGCTGGACAAATATTGATTCCCTGCGTCTCTGGGAAAGCAGCAGAGAAAGGCAGACTCAGGCTGGAGCATGAAAGAATGGCTTAAACTGTAGGGAGGCTTGACGGAAGTGGAGCTAAAGGTTGCCGCCATCCACCGCTGTGATGGCTGAGAGTCAAAAAAACACTGAGCAATTGAAACCTTTTTGATTTTTTTTCTCTCTAAATGAACTCTGGCAAGATGCCCGAAGACATCAGTAGGAGAGCGTAGCTGGATTGGACAGCTTAACGTTAATGGATGACATATTTAAATGTGTTCACCGGATGGATTTGTGAATAAATTACCATGAAAGCAACTTGAAAACACCAGCTCTATTAAGCAATACACACTGACTTGACAGCCTAAAGAGGTTCAGTGACCCAGAGGTCAGCTCATTTACACAATGGTGTATAAATACATTGACCCGCCCCCAAGATCCCCTCGTCCAATGGCGTTCTCCCAGTGATAGGTGGTGGAATGCCATTGGTCAATGTACACGAAGAGGGGCAGTCTCAACAATGCTAATACCCAACTGACTAACTTTCTCCTTTTAAACTTTTAATCAAACGCATTTTAATAGACATAATTGTTTTCTTGTAACAAAACAGTCTGTATTGTTAATATATAACAAATATTGCAGAAGCATGGTTGATTGCAAATATTTCTGTAGAAAACTGTTTTCCAGAGTAACAAAGGCGTTTCATAGAAAATCCGATTATTTTTGAATCAAAAACAGAATGTTTCTGAACTCAATACAATCCCACAATGATTGATTAAACAAAGATTTTATCATATAAATGCTTACAGAATGTTTGTTTAGCACGAGAAAAAAACAACGAGTTAGTCTAGAGAACGATCCCTTAACAACATCAAGTCCAGGAAACACTTACATTTCCCTGGACTTACTGTTGGTCACCTCTCCTGAGAGGAGAGCAAACAAGCCATTCATCACCAAACCCTGGGTGGAAGAACTGATTTACTTCTGGGTCTGATGGTAAAATGCACTGTTTTGAATATGGAGTTTACCAGGGGACATTGTCAGTTCTCACCCCCCAGTGTCACCAATACGTGAGCCTATGTGGACACCCTGCGGTGTTCTCTACACCTCTAGTGTGAGACCCTAGATGGCCACACCCTGCTCTCTTACCTGTGGTGAGGACCTTTCATTTGGACCAACCATAGTCCTCCGTTCCTTCTGTTAAAGCCTTCTTCTCTGGATGTGCTCTGAAGACTTACGGGCTGGTTTGTGTACGCCTCCGGTAACTCTTCCCAAGACCATGCTCTCATTATGTCACTAAACATCTACTCAATGCCTGGGTAGAGAGTCGTCAGACTGGAACTTTTCCACTAGAAACCGTAGCCATTGTTGTTCTGATGCAGCGTTGCTCATGCTGTTCCCATGTTGTGCCGCTGCAGGGGCCGGTGTCGGGGGACAATCTGACGGAGTACCTGATCCTACTGGGAGAGAGCCGCCTCCTTCGGCCTCTCCTCGTCGGCCATCTTCTCTCCCTGGTCACCGGCCTGGCGGAGAGGCTCTGTCACCTGTGCCAGGTAAGCTGACGGACCACGCCCATGTTCTACCTGGGTCATTACAGAGTGGTGGATCTTTGAATGCTTTATCCAGAGGGACTTGCAGTGTTCTTGTTGTTTTAGGTGCAGGTCATTAATAAGCAGCTAGGGGTTTGGATCAAGTAGACTGTGGGCATTGGGGTTGGAACCCGGAACCTTTCGTCTGGGGGTCAAACACCCTAGCCACTACGCTAGCCTGGATCTTAGGGCGCTGCTTCTACTGAGACTTTGAATTGGACACTTTACTTAGTAGTCCTTTAGTTCCTTCTGTCTCTCGTTCTTCTCATGTTTGTTTTTCTTCCGTTCTTTCTTTCCATCTTCCTTGTCTTCGTTCCTTCTTTCTTTTGCTCTCATAAAGGTCTTCCTAGAAAGCCTTTCTTTTGCTCTCATAAAGGGTTTCTCTCCCGTTCTCCTCCTCTCACGGGTCTTGATGCTGGGCCCTCCTACTGCAGTAGGTCTGGGGCCCTGAGCTGTGCTGACCCTAGGGAGGGTTATCATTATTATCATATTCTACTGGTTTTAAACCAGGCCCCTGGGTGAAGCACAGGGCATTAGCTGAAGTGACAGCTGAAGTCAGTTTCATTTCCAATCCTAAAAATGCACTTACTTTTTCACCCTCTTATCTCATTTCCATGGTAATTTGGGGATTTTTATTTTGCATATGGCATTGGGCAGACACATGTATTTTTCACTCTCGTCGTACCTCTTATGCTAATAACCCTATTTTATACTTTGAAATATGCGATATTACGGGAGTCGGGTTCAGCCTTTGTTGTTACATCACCTTGAGGGACATGAAGTTCTTGTTCTGCTGACAGTCTTATCCGCCAGAGGATGCCTGAGGAATCCCTCACACCTCCAGACAATAAGCTCGCTGCAGCCGCCAGCACGGGTACAAATCCACATCTACACCTCGGAAATGATTTCCATCCTTCACCTCTTCTTTAACCCATAGTGAGATACATTATTCATCCATTGTGTTCCCTCTCCCCCGTGCTCCTCATGACTGTCTCCATCCCTCCCCATGGCTGTCTCCATCCCTCCCCATGGCTGTCTCCATCCCTCCCCATGACTGTCTCCATCTCTCCCCA